>NW_023591272.1:0-14564 GCF_014843425.1 Jatropha curcas | reverse complement strand
AAATCAATATAGTTGGCTAAGAATAAATTACATATGTAAATAAATAAAACGACAATACCTGAATAATTATTCGTTTAAAATTAATCTTAATCTTTAATAACTTATCTATTATAAAATATAATGAAATTACAATATAGTCTAGACATTAAATGTATATAATAAATTTTAAATTTCAAATCTTAACTATCCTATTACGTTACTCATTCTATTAAAAAAAAGTAAAAAATCATCATCAAATTATAAGATATATAATATATTATAATTTATCAAATTATAAAGATATTATATATATTTAATTTTTTATTTATGTTAAAATTTTTTAATTGGCTATAACTAAGATTATTTTAGAGTATCTTAAATTTTTACAAATATAATATAGGAAATCATATTATTCCCCATCTTCATTTCCACTTTTTTATATAGTATCGACTAGTCTTTTTATTAAGTGTATTGCACGTTGACTATACTCGATATTCGTACTCGTTTAATTTTTATATCATTTCTCACTTTTACTTATTATTTATGCTTATTTTATTTTTTAATATTAAATATTGATTATAATTTTTCTTACATTATTTAGATTTTATAATATTAAAACAAAATTTCATATGAGATTAATGTGAATATAATAGTTAATTAGTAAAACAGCAATGTGTATATATACATACACTTCAGTTCAATTTATATCATTATTTGTCTAAATTATATATGTACAATTCTACAATATCATCTAATAAATATATTTCAATACATGTAGATATATAGATATAATAATAAAATATTATATGTATTTTTAAAATCAAAATTTTCAACTACTCGTGATCTCACGCATACAAATATTCATTTTATTTAAAAGTAAATTTTAAAAAGTAAAAAATTTAAAATTTTAAAAAGCTTAATTATGTATATTCTATTTCAAAATTTATTTTTGAAAAAGTATCTTAAAAAAAATAATATTATAAAAAACATATTTTTTATTTTGTATCTCTCTTCTAAATAAAATATTTTAAATTATAATAAAAAGAAATCAATTTATTTAAAAAAGAAATTTGAAAATAAAATATAAAAATTTGCAAACCTCTCATCATCATATATATCTATTTAAAAATAAATTTAAAAATATAAAACTCAAAATTTGAAATGATTAATTATTTTAATATTTCTATGACATGTGTTTCACGTTAACTATACTCGTTATTCATATTAATTATTTATACTCACTTTTATTTTTTAATATTAATTATTGATTATAATTTTTTTCTTATATTATTTAGATTTTATAACATTATAACAAAATTTCATATGAGGTTAATGTGAATATAAATAATATTATAAAAAATATATATATATAAACAATATTATAAAAAATATATATTTTTGTTTTTATATATCTCCTAAATAAAATATTATAAATAATGTTAAAATAAAATTTCAAATTAGGTTGATGTGAATATAAAGAATATTATAAAAAAATAATTTTTTCTTTTTTATCTCTCTCCAAAATAAAATATCTTAAATTATAATAAGAACAGAATCAAATATTTGAAAAATAGCATAAAAAATTTTTCAAATGTATTTTTATCAAATAAATTTATTAAAAAATAAACTTAAAACTTTGAAATGTTTAATTATCTATATATGTTTATGTAAAAAATAATTTTAATAAATTATATCTAAACAACTAATAAAATATAATTTTCTAATTTGTCATCACTAAAATTATTTTAGGTGATTCAATTTTTATCAAGGATGCTCCCATTATTCGGTATTCCCACATTTACATATAGTATAGATTATAGATAGATAGATATAGATAATATATATTTTTTGAAATGATAGATTATAGATTATATTATAGATTGCAGATATCATATCATTTTTATTTCCATATTTACTCCAAATCTATCTATAAATATTCAACATCTTTAATTATTGTATCCAATAAAATCCAAAATTTGGAAATGCTTCATTTCTTACCATCTATAGTTTCCCAACTCCCACAACTTTAAACTCAACCCCAATCCATCTTACGCTCAGCCTGTTCACAAACTTACAAATTAAGTTAAATTAAATTTAACTGATTCGACTCAAATCACCGTCGCAAAACACTTATTCATGATTATAATAAACTTAATTAATATTATTATTTTTTTTAAACTAACTTAATTAGTTTTTCCTGTCTCATAATTTGTTCTGATTTGATTTGCATATGAATTAAGAAAATTTAATTAATATAGTTAAACTATAATTTTTCCTTTGTGACTCAAAATTTTTTTTTACTTCATTTTTTTCTAATATACTATGTATGCATAAAAATTAATTGATCTATATTAAATGTTCTTGACATAAATAAAACATTTGATTAAATAGAATTTTATTAAAAAAAAATCAAAAGTTGATATTTTAATTTTATTTATATCAAGATTTAATTAATGAGAAAATAGTACTTAAAGTATTTTATTTATTAACAAATAAGTATATTAAATAAAAATTAAATAATATTATTTATTTTTTAAAAGAAGAAAATAAAATAATAATTTAAGACGGATGAAAAGAAAAAAATAAGCTAAAAATTACGTGATGGAGGGAGTAGCATCAGCGGAAAAAATAGAAAAAAATGGCACATTCGACCTTGTAAGAACACTAAAACAAGACCAATTCAAAATAATGATTGCATATTTGACGTGTAAGGAAGACAAAAAGTTAACAGTCAACCGTTTCTTTATTACTATTATTAGTTTTTACTGTCTAATTATTATTGATTAAATTAAATTTGAAAATAAAATAAAATAAAATAAAACAATAACGAATTTGTTAAGATAAGAAAGCGTTTGCTGTCGGGTCAATCTTTCCATCCTTCCTTCTTTCCTTCCGGGTTTATAAATTTGGCTTCTTTCTCTTCCAAAAACCAAACTCAAACAAACAGAATTAAATCTACAGCCTCAAGAAACAAAGCGAGAAGATGATAACTGTGTCAGTCATGGCGGAGCTACTGCAAGCGTACACGGCGACTCTGGCCAGAATCACAGAGCGGCTACTACCGACGAGAAGTAGAATTAGTAATGGCCTGCGGAATTTTCGTCTGAATTATTCTTCATCAGACTCATCCTCTTCTTTTATTGTTTATTTCTGATAATGCTAATTTTTTAATTTTTTTTAATTTCTTTTTTTGATTTTTTTTTTCATAGTTAATTGGTTCTTTAAATGAATGAAGTTTCTCCTTTCCTTGTCTTTCTCATTTTCTTTTACTCTTGAAATTTATTTTTAAGAATTCCTCAGTATTTAGATTTTTTTTAATTGAGATATTCATTTTTAGCATCATAAAATTGCAATATAATAATAATATTGTCAAATATCAAAAAAAAAAAAAAAACAAAAAAAAAAGAACAAGAAGTCAGATATAAGTGTTCTTGAATGGCTCCTTTTTTGGCATGGCTATATATTTTCTGTGGCTAAGATTATGTCAGATTTGTATATTCTTGGTTCTAAAAAAAGATTTTTAATTATGCATTTGGCCATAAATTTCTTCACGATTTGATCACTATTATTGCAAATTTTAGTTTCTCATATAAACAGTATGACCGGTTGAAAACTTTGGTCACAAAAAAAAAAAAAAAAAAAAAAAAAAAAAAAAAACAGTGACTGCGTAAACCTGAATGAGATTTGAAGGATCCTTAAAGGCCTAGTGGGCCATGGGCCCACCACCAATTATCCAAGTGCTTAATTTAGTGTGCATATCATGTGGTATTCCACCACCAAATTAGACATTTGCTTGCAAAATAAGATTAGTAAATTTGCTTTTATATATTTCAAAATTTCCATAGCTCTGGTTCTCTTAAAAAAATTATTAAATTTATTTAAATTATAATAAATTATTGATGTAAATTGACTATATTACCATTAATTTAATATATTCAAACATCAAAACTTTTTAAGAATTAAAGTAATGATTGTTGGTCATATAAAGAGTAGCCATGTAAAGAAATTTATTACTAAATGTGATAAGTATTTTGAAATATAGTACTTTCTCAAATGTGACAAGTATTTAGAAACGGAAATAGTACTAAAAATGAAATTAGGATGAACAGTAAATTTAACTTCTTTTGACAAATTTAACCTTATATTATAAGCCATCTACCGATCTATCTATATATCTATATATCTATATATATATAATCCTGAAACAAAAAAAAAAAAAAAAAAAAAAACAAAAAGCTAACTTGACATTCTACTCGTTCAGCATTCTTTTTTATCTTTCTTTAGAAATTTTGAATTTTGTTATTTATTTTTATGCGTTGTGATTGGACCATTTAGAGTATTTTTTTTTTTTTAAATTCACTCTCATTAATAGATAATAGCAAACACTTTTAAATTATTTGAATTATAAATTTAACTTTTATTTTAACTTTTATCTAGAATTAGTTGGATTTTAAAATTTAAAATTCAATATCTTTTTCTTGTCTTCTTAGAAGTGGCTTCATCTACGATAAAACATCCTCAGTAGTCAGTATTACAATTTCTATATAATACTGCACTTGAGTCTCTGCATATTACACATTCACACTTCCTTCTATATAATGTATAATTTCTTTCTTTCTTTCTTTTTTTATACATTCATATTATTTTAACCTTTTTGTCATACATGTGCAGGATATGGAGAAGAATTTGAACCATGCAAATGTCTTGATATTCAATCATTCAAGCTTCCCTAAATGATCAGATCTTAATTGTTGCATGTTCACGGCAGTGTAACCCGAAAGTGCAGCAGCAACACCAGCTCCAGTAATTTCATCTCTTCGAGGAATCACTTCTTTTAAAGAGCAATTTCCACGACCACTGTCTCTTCTACAATTAGGATCACTACTTGCTTCACCAATAGTTAAACTCCTACTGCATTGCCTTGGTTTTGGTTGATAAAATATCTTTGAAACTAATTTATAAACTTATGTAAAGAATTGTAGCTAAATAAAGAAAACAGCAAATATAGATAAATGTGGTGTAGTGCTAATCTGTGATTTGTTATTATAATATGATGATACTTTAACATTTAAAGTGAGATAACTTTTAAGCAAGAAATTAAATTATGATTTGGTGTCCAAAATGTTAATTCTTCAAATTTATGTAAACTATGAAATACATAATAAGCTGCGCAAGGTGCAGGCCTTCACCTAGTTATATACTTCCTTCGTCCCATATATATATATATATATATATATAATATATATGCTTTCATTCCTTTTTACGGTCTCCAAAATATTAGTTCCTAATTTCCTGTTTAAAAAAATATTATATTATTAATTTCTTAAATATACTCATATTTAATTACGTCTATAATTTTCAATTTGAATCCATTATTTAATATTAAATAGGTATATTTAGGGAAAAATTTAAATAAAAAAAATATAATTCTAAACTATATTAGTTAGTTTTTCTAATTAAATGTAAAAGTCAAACATATATACTATATATACTATATATATATATAAATAATATAGAGAGAGAGAGAGAGAAGAGAGAGAGAGAGACGAAGAGAGAGAGAGAGAGACGTGAGAGATGAGAGGAGAGAGAGAGAGAGAGAGAGAGAGGACGGAAGGAATATATATTAAAACGGAAATCAAGATAAACAATAAATTTAACTTCTTTGAGAATTTTAATGTTAGATTATAAGCCAAACGTACGCCAATACTTTATTTGGTTGTGCAAATAGAATCATGGGCTTTATGACTCGGTTACTTTAGTTTTTTATACAATTTTTTCTAGAAAATTAATTCATTAATAATAAATATAAATTGAATATATCATATAATTTTTTATATTTACTATTTAACCATTTTTTTAAAATTTTTTTTTGACTTGTATTGTGATAAAAGACCATTTAAACGGTTGGAGGGCTAGCTTTTTTTTTTTTTTTCCTATTTTTTTTTTAATTTCTTGCCTAAGTATTTAAAATGTACTTATTAGTTAAAAATTAAAAATCTAATTAATATTTTTATAAGAAAAATAAGAAAAATTAATTAAAGAGTATCAAATAAATTTTAAAAAAATATAATATAAACAAATAGTTATAAATTTAAACTATTGATTATATATTTATTGCTTTTGTCCATTTAAATTAAAATACTCTTTGAAAACTATAAAAATTATTCTATAAGTTTTTAATTATTTAATTTTTCATAATATTTTAATAAATTAATTATGAATCTCAAGTTCTGTATCTTTTCCATCTAAAGATATGATTATTGTTAATTATAAACTATTTATTTTTAGATTATATAGGAGGGATCAAATATAAATATATCTAAACTAAAACTTTCATACATATTAGTTAATTTTGGGAGTATAATTACAACCATTTTAATAGTCTATTTTAAAATTTATCCAATTTATTTATCAATAAATACTTCCTAAATATAATATTATTAATAACTATTAACAGTTTTTTCCCACTATTATATTTGAAAAAATATCATAAAAATTATGAACGATTAACAAGCGAAAATTTGATTTTAAAGCTTTTAATTATTATGGCTATGCATTGAATTCTTTTGATTTATTTTCTCATTTAGAAATATTTTTGATTATTAAAATTTTGAAAATTTCTGAGAAACAGATTTTAATGAAAATAAAATAAAATCTCATATAAATAAAATAAAATTTTAACAAAAAAATAAAAGCCCACAATGTAATGTGGGGTAATTTTACTTGTATAGTACTAAGATTTTTTAAAAAAAATATATTTTCTCCTAATACATTGGTTTAGGACTTAACGGATTGTTTTATTTAATAAATCATTCCACTTAGCTCCACCATTAGGTATAATATTTAATCACTTATAAAATATATTTATAAAAGTTATTATTTTGCATACACCAATATATAATTAATAAGTAATTATTTTTACACAAAAAATACTTAATTACTTAATTTTAGTAATAATATGAGCATATAATCCGGCGCATATTATCACAAATTATTTATTTATAATTACAATTTTAAAATTGTCCATGATATAATTGAATTTGATATTTTATAATAAAAATTTATGCATGATACTTTATTGTTGACTTTGACTTTGTACATAATAATTTAATTTCTAGATATTATTATAAGTACTATATTGACATTATCGTGTACATATAATTATATAAGAAACCATAATAGTATCTGTACAATTTGATAATGCTACTTCTAGCAAAATTTTGTCAAAATATTTTTTATTACATAAATACAAATACATTTTTTTAACCAAATTCTAGTTGTCAATTATATTCTTTATGGAAATGGTTAAAAAAAAGTTGAAAATTCATATATGTTCGTTTTTATCTTAGTTGGCACAAATTCATTATAAATTTTCAACAATAAAATTTATTTTTCAACCTATAATAATCTTAAAATACTTTTTAAAAATAACAATAATAACTAATAAAATTATTAATGGAATTAATTTCATCATCAATTTATTATTTAAATAACAATAAAAAATAATTTATATTCATAATTAGTCGAAAGAAGAAATTATCTATTTAATATTTGAATCACAGTTTTTTAAATGTGAATATGTATAAAATAAAAGTCTTTTAATGTGAATCTATTACAAATGTGAATATGTAGTTAAAATAAAAGTCTATTTTTAATGTTGAATCTATTATATATATAATATCACCTATACATATATATAATATATATATATAATATATATATATATATATATATATATTTCTCAACCATGAAAATGCCGGCAATTGTATAAATAAAATTAAAATAATTAATAAACTTTTATTTAATTTTTCTATCTTTGAAATTGAATATATATATATAATATATATATTATTATATTCATATATATTATCATATTTCTCAAATGAACACATGGCAATTTGTATAATAAAAATTAAAATTAAAATAATTAATAAATTTTTATTAATTTTTTATCTTTGAAATTTTAATTTGAGTAAACTTAAACCAAAAAGTCATAAAAATATTATTTTTGAGTTTAAATAGGATATCAAATATTATTCTTTTATTGATTAGACTGATAAAAGATGTTTTAAAATAGTGCTCTAGAGCTTTATATAAGTTTATAATATCAATTTTAATTTACTTGAAAAAAAATTATTATCAATATTTTATAATTAATATTTGATGGATAATTGTTTATTATAAATGCACATATTGATAGCACTTAATGTTAAGTGTAACATGTACATGAACTACTCAAACTTTCAAATTCTAATGATTTCCATACTATGAGAAAAGATACATGCATTCATTGTTAATTGGGTCTAAAAAATGAAAAAAATGAAAAAAAATCAAATTAACAAAAAAAAGTTAACCATTAATAATTTTTTTTGTATTTTAAATCAATGGTATATCAATTTTATATATTATTACAAAATTAACTATTCAAATTATTTATAATTATACATTCAAAAAATGTAATGAAAAAATCATATTAAGTTTTACGTATATAAATTAAAAAAATTAATTTAAGAAATTTCAAATGAATAAATATTTAAATTGAAGCAAGAATGTAATTAAAAAGTATTAAAAGGGTTAAGAAAAATAATATTAGACATTAATGTAATTAAATAACTATAAAAGAATTAAGTGGGTAAAATTACCATTGTGGCAAGAATTTAATTAAAGAATAATAAAAGGATTAAAAAATGGGGATAATGCTAATTTTGGTGTCTGTACTTGGCTTTTTTTTTATTTTTTTTATTTTGGTGTCTGAATGGAAAATTGTGACAATTAAGTGTCCAAATTTGTATTTTTTTTTTCAATTTGGTGTCTCCTGATGACATGAACAACCATAATGTTTAATAGGACGAAGTGGGACCTACATATGACTATGTGTCTGCTTACGTTGCCTGACATTTATTTCACGTAAGCTGTCTAGCATGGCAAAAATAATTAAATTACCATTAAACCAATTATTACCATCCAAACAATTACTTTCCCCAAACCCAAAAAGCAGAGATGAACCTCCACTAGCAGCTCTTACTGCCGTCGCGACCACAGCTACAGCCATAAGCAACACTGCCATTACTGCGACAACCACAACCATACCCACTTCCAAACGGCGTTGCTTTGACTTCCGATTTCAATCTGTTTATCCACCCCTTGTTCATGTGCATGTAAACTTAAAGAAAGGATCTAATAAACGAAAAGGAAGTGATTGTAAATCTCAGTCACTTGCAAACTGTAGCATCATTTTCTTGAGTTGCTGGCTATGGCTATCGTTTTACCATATTTAGAAGAATTTAAAAACCTTTGTTTTAGATGACTCATATAACAAGCATTTGAGAGCTTCAAATCAGAGATATGGACAGACCCACATCTCCTTTCTTGCCTTCTTCAATCTTGCATTCCCTAGAAATCAGTACTTGCAGCGAAACAACTTGATTCTTAGTTATAACTTCTGGGTACAACAACGACAAGTTTGTAAAAAATCATCTTTTAAACTTGTATTCAAAGATTTGAGAATTGCAAATTGTTATTTCATTGTTTAACTTAATGCCAAAAAGAAATTTAATATCGTGTAACATTTTGATTAATAAGTATATACAGTTTGGGGATTTGGAGAGTGCTTGTAAGGTGCTTGATGAAATGCCTGAAAGAAATGTTGCTACTTAGAATGTGATGGTTGCTAGGTTAACTTGGTTTGAGTTCAATGAAGATGGGTTGGATTTGTTTCAGGTAATATATGAATTGGATTTTTCTCTTGATGAATTTATTTTTTGGGTTTGTGGAAAAGTAATTGTTTGGATGGTAATAAATGAGGGGTAAATGATAATTTCATTATTTTTGCCACATTGGACAGCTTACGTGGAATAAATGTCAGACCACATAAGTCGACACGTAAGCATATATGGGTCCCATTTAGTCCCATTAAACATTCCGATTGTCCATTAGGCATATGTGCTCCTATTGGTAGAAGAGAAGCAAATTTGGATTGAGGAGATTCCTTATTCTTTTATCTAATGGCTTAATTTTAATAATAAATATTTGTTAATATCATTTTGATAAGGAAGGAATAGACTTAAGGAAGGAGTATAATTCTATTTATAACGACTCTTATATTTAGGATATTGTGAGTTGTATATAAATATTATCAGAATCCTTTTCCTATTATACAACTACTGTATGAATAAATATCTCAATCAATAGAAGAAACACACAGCTTTTGTTCCTTCTTATGGCATCGGAGCTTAAGGTACCTAAATATTTTGAAACCCTAGCCGCCTCTCATTAACAATTATATCTACATCCTCATCGACAAGGACTTCATCAATAATAACCAAACCGCTTCAACCACTGTAGTTGCATCAGCGCCGGCTTAGTTTTTTTCCACATTTAATATTTCTCATCAATCAACCATAAAACTTACATCCACAAATTTTCTACTATGGAAGACATAATTTCTTCCTATGGTCACAAGCTGTGGATTGGAATATCATCTTGATGAATGTGAACTTGCACTATCACCTTTTCTAAAAGATAATACATCCAATCTTGCAATTACAATTTGGAAAATACAAGATAAATTTGTACTTAGCTAGATTTTCGCTTCAGTTTCTGAAGGGGTCCTGCCTCAACTTGTTAGTCTAACCACTGCTAAAGCAACTTGGACTAAATTGATTTCTACTTATGCATTTGGTTCAAAGGCTTATATTTGAGATTTAGGTGCACAATTTCACAATCTTAAAAGAGATAATTCTTCTATTGAGGCTTATGTCATATGTGCCAAGGGTATTGCAGATCGACTTGTAGCTTTACAGTTTTCAGTATCTGATAAGGAATTAATTGAATTTGTTGTTCGTAGTCTTGGACCCTTATATTGTTTGTTTTCGAGAATGCTTTAATACCAAACAAATGATTTTGATTTTGACGATCTTTATGAGATGATGTTGACTAAAGAAAGACATTTGAAACAAGAAGGCTGTTGTTATATCTCCATCAACCCTCTACTCTCAAATTTCCTCTCCTTCATCAAGCCGTGGGTGTGCGAGAAGTCGAGGAGGTTGAGGTAGGGGATGAAACAACTATTTAGCAATTCATTATTCACAATCCTCGGGTTTTCATTCAGATAGAGGTTCTCAAGCTACTAATTATTTACATTCAACTCTTTTGGACACCTCCACAATGTGTCTCATAATTGCAATGGTACTGGACATGTTGCACGGGTGTGCCCATCACTTGGAATAGTACTCATCTCGCATTCTTAACAAACCTTCCTCAAATTTGGCAAGTACTTCTTCTTAATAGACTCAACCATGGACAATGGATAGTGGTATTACTCATCATTTAACTAATGATCTTAATAATTTAGTAATTTATTCAGAGTATATTGGTCCTGAAGAAGTAACCATAGTTAATGGTTCTAAGTTACCCATTTCTCATGTTGGTACCTCATGTTTCTTTATATAACTATAAGTTCTCTTTGCATAATATTCTTTGTGTTCCCACTGCTAAATAAACTTGTTATGTGTTAATTCCTTTGCTAAGTCTAACAATGTGTTTTTGGAAAATTTTCCTAATTATTTTGATATCAAGGACTTAGGAATGAGAGCCATATAATACCAAGGCAAGAATGATTGTGGACTCTATTATCTACCTGTCATACTTCCTCTTTCTTCTCCATAATCATATTCAACTTCTCTTTCTACTTGACACGTGCAGTTAGGACATGCCAATGTACCAACTGTTCAAAGAGTAATAAAATCATGTTTAATTTCAAGTACCTCTGGTTATTCTTTGTGTCAGTCTTCTGTTTTGAAAAGTCATAAGTAAGAATTTTCCTTGTCTTCTTACTCGGCTATTGACCCTTTAGATTTAGTATGTTCGGATTTATGGGGTCCAACCCCAGTTCTTTCCAATAATGGATTTCGATACTATGTTATTTTTTATGATCATTATTCTAAATGTACTTGAATTTATTTCCTGCAATTTAAATCTGATGTTTTATCAATTTTTAATCAACTTCAGGTTTTAGTAGAAAAATATTTTGGGAGATCAATTAAAGCCTTTCAGGCTGATTGGGGTAGTCAGTTTCAAGCATTAACTGTTTATCTTCATGAAGATATGTATACACCCCTAAATAGAATGGTTGTGCTAAACATAAACATAAGCAAAGCATATTGTAGAAACCGGTAGAGCTCTCTTATATCATGCATCTACTCCACATAAATATTGGACTAATGCTTTTAACACATGTAGACGCTTAAATTTTGCCCCTAAAAAGGTTCAGTGATGATAAACCATTTTTTCACATAAAACTAGATCGGGATTCTTGATCGCCTTGGTTTTTGGACTGATGGTCTGTGGCTAAGATTACCGATATGTTCAACCACTTTTATCTTTTCGGGTTATCGGCGTTTCATGACAAAACCGGGCCTGGGAAGCGCGTTGGGCTCGCCCGGCACACTTTCCAGTGCACTGCCTCATTTTGCGTCCCACCAGGTCAGATTTTGTAAAAGTAGGCGGGTCCCATTGCGGGCTCGATAGTGGCATGTTTGTCACATCAACCCTAAAATGGGGCCACCCACCCTCATTTGCCTATAAATAGGCATTGACGTGTGTAAAAGGGGAGATTCTTTTGGAACCATGGAGAAGTTCTTGCATTTTGAAAACTCAACCAAAGAAATCTAAAGGCAACTTATGTTAAACCTTGAATTTGAGTTGAGAAATTATTGTTAATTAATCAAAGACCCCTGGTAAACAATTTAGAATCCTAAAAACACAAACTTTAATCTTGAATCTCGGATTTTTGGATAAAGGGCCAAGTGTTGGTTTTCCATTCATCCATTTTTGAGCAAATCATCAAAGAAATCACAAAAGGTAGTTCTTAGGTAGTTCTTGAGAAACCTTTAAAGCTTTCTCCATCTTTTCTTTGCTTTTTTCTGGTTTAACACATTTTTCTGGGTTTGGTTTGTGAGGGAAACCTAGATCAAACCAAATAGAGGGTTTTCTGCCACCTTTGTGGCGCGAGGCCACATAAGTGGCCACTACAAAAAATCTCCATTTTGCGACTGATTAAATTTCGGTCGTCATTTTGCGACCGATTTTGCGACATATCGACAAAACAGTTGCTATTGTAAGCGGCTAAAAATTCCCCCGCGAGTTTGTTTTCCAGTTTGCGACATTACTGTTACGACAGATTGCGACCGATTTTGCAACCGATTTTGCGACCCATAAAATTATTCCTAAAATCACAAAATTGCGTGCTCCAAAATAAGGAAACAGTTTACGATCGATTTGCGACCGAAATAGAGGTCGCAAAATCAGTCCGCAATTTTGGTGCCAAATAAAACGACGCCGCAGAGTTATAAAAATTGAGATCGATTTAATGAAATTTGGGATCGACCAGTGATCCTGGGTCGATCGCAAATATTTAGGCCTTTAAACGCAAACGCCTCTCTTCTTCTTCTTCTTTCTTTCTTCTCCTGCCTCCTCTCTTCTCCATTCGTTCGTGGAGCGCTGTCGCAAGGGTATCGTCGGCCGCTCCAGGCCGCGCTGAACGCATGTCGATCTCCACTCCATTGCATCCCCGTCACTTTCTCATGGCAGCGTTCGCAAGCACTTTGGTCTAGGTAAGTTTTGCGTTTTTTATTTCATTTTGTTTTTTTGGCAATTTTTATGTTTATTATTATTATTGTTATTGTTATTAATTATTATAGTATGAAGAAAAAAATGTAAGGAAAAATTAGGTTATTAGGAAAAATTAAGTGATTAAATATATAAAAATTGAACTAATTAAGATATAGATACACTTGATTCTTATATCAATTAAGTGGATCGGAATATGAAAACATTAAAATTGAAATAATACAATCATTGTTTGAAAAAGACAAAATAAGAACCCATTTCAAATAAAAAAAAAAGAAAAGAAGCAGCACTACAGGAACGCTGCAAGTAGTGGTGGGAGTTCAGCCGCAACTCACATGAAATTGACCGCAACCATCTAGTACACAAATAACATAAATGAGGAAGCTTCATTTTATTGGAAAATAGCTACAAAACGTCCAAGCAAATAATTTTTATTTTTGTTTTGGCAGAAGTAAACACAGAAAAGTTATAATCATCTGGCTTTTAATTCTCTTTAATTTCAACCATGTCCGTTAAAATTAGTGATATAAATTTTTTTTTTGAATAATAATTATCTCTAAATAATATATTGATTAAGTTATTTATTTATTTTTTAAAATATATATTGAATAATTCGTTTCTTTAAAAGAATATTTTGACCAAGAAAAACATTACTTTCCAAAATTTTTCATTATAGAAAACTAGTTCATTGAACACAACCACTTGGTGGATGTTTGTTTGAACTTCAATTTCAACATAAATTCGAATGGATGATTAAAATTTATATCAAAATATATAAAAAATATATTTTTTATTGTTATATGGGAGCAAATTTTATATTATTATTCGTGTAAAAATGGTTTAAGTGATTTTTTTTTTTTTGAAAGAACTAATTAAGTGATTAAATATATAAAATTTGAACAACAAGACTTTTGTGTTTACATCTAGAGATTAAAAAATGAGTTTTTTAGAATTTA
>NW_023591271.1:0-88619 GCF_014843425.1 Jatropha curcas | reverse complement strand
AAAAAACCAAGAGAGAGGTGGTTTTTTTAGGCAGTGGGAGTTGGTTAAAAATACTTAAAAGACCAAAGGTATATAATTTTTTTGAACTACTAATTTGGATAACTGTTTTACTAAATTAAAATACATGAAATTCATTTGAAAATACAAACCCTAAATAATAATAGCTTCTAAATTTACTATTTTGCTTTTTGTATTAGATCCATAAAACATGTAAGTAGTCAAATCTACATTACCTCTACATTTGCTTTTGTAGATTTCTTAATTTCCACTAATTTATATTGGAAATTAAGAAAGAAAGGGTTAGGTGAGAGTGACCGTGTCCTTTTGTGCACTTGAACTTCAACAAAGGACCAAAACGCAAATCGGCTAATTTCCAACTAATAATTCTAATCTTCGTATTTTTTTTTTTCTTTTTTCTCTGTTTTCCGTGCGGCGTGAACTAGCCGGACAATCGACATACCATAAATATTTTCTGAGGTTAATGACTCGCTAAAAAAAAAATAAAAATAATAATATGTTTTCTTTTAGATACCAGTATTTTATCGATTTATGCTGTCTATATTTTATTTATTTTATTTAATAAAAGTGGGAATGATAGAAAAATAATAGAATTATCTACACTAAATCTCCGTTGTAAATTATTTTTAGAAAATCAATAAAATAGTTTTAATCGTAGTTAATTCGAAAATTATATTTTTAAATACCAACGTAAGAATTTTGAATGAGTGATTCAGCACTCTTCTCCGTGAAGTGAAGGTCATGGTTTCGATTCTCAATATAATGAACAAAATACTCGCTAGGAGCAACTTTATTTTTTATTGGGCTGACCCAATATAAGCTGTGGTTCTAAGGGAAAAAAAATATTTTTATTATTTTAATTGAACTATATTTTTAAAATTATTTTTAAATTAAATACGTCATAGATAATAAAAAAAGATAAAGTATACTATTCCCTTAAAAAAATGAGGGCATTTTACTTAACGAGAATATAAATTTCTTTTACGTAATCTTTTTTTATTAATTAATTAATTTTATTTATTTTTACATTTGCAATTTTAAAATAGAGAAACAAATTAGAATTGGTAACCATTATAACTTGGCATATTTTTTTTTTTTTTTTTTTTTTTTTTTGTCTATCAACGTCAAAATTTCATAAATTATAACATTTCCACTTAAAAGAAGGGTTGGTTTTTGAGAATTCAAATTGGTAATTTTTTTAAATATAATATTTTTTTCTTTTATTTATAATTTTGAGTTTTTGAAAAGAGTTATATTCCAAAACATAATTTTTTTAATTTTTTATTTTATTTTCATTACTGAAATTAATTTATAAACTGTTGCATTTTAATTTAGTAAGAGATTTATATCTCACTTTGCAATAAATAGATGACCAATGATAATTAGATAATTTTAAATTTTCTTAATATTTTTCTTTAATATTTTAAATCTGTTTGAACCTCGAAAGAAAATTAGCGTTTGTAAAACTAAAAATAAAAAATTTGAACTTATACAATTTCATTTTGGGTCGCTTTTTGGGATTTCAAGAATTTGTATGTATGTGGCCCCCCAATTAATAAATTTCTTTCCTCTGATGCCACTGGGTGAGTAATATTGTTATTATAGCTAAAATTAATTACCTCGTCATCAATTCAGATCATCTGCTCATTTCTTTATTTACTGAGCATTAAAATAATTTTTATTATTTTTTTATTATAAGTTGTATGGTAGATATTGGATTGGGATTGAGAGCAATGAGGTTGGAAGTGATGGCTTTAATTTTCTTTTTGAAGCACTTATAAAATTTTCAATCTGCGCATTTATAAATTAGTGACTAACGGATTAGGTATAGAGATGACGTTGAACCCTTTGTTTTTGACTATTTCATTAATAAAAAATAATTAAATTAAGTATAATAATAAGTAAAATATAACAATTAACTTATACCATAAATCCAATGCAAATTAAGTAATCATTTTATTTTAATCTAAACAAAAATTTTATACTTTAATATTAATAATGGGATAAAAAAATTAAAGAGGTTACAAATAATAACGAGCATGGTCAACGTGCAACACACCGGTCATAAAAAATACTAGTAAGTTAAAAAAGTTACAATAATCAATGAGCAATATTATATGATTTCTTTTTATCGTTTTTTATCGTAATCTAATTTTTTATGCTCCAATTACTAATTTTAATATTTGAAATTATGTAGGAAATAGAATGTGGAAGGTATAATTTTAAATGTAAATGTTTGAAAATTGAAAAAAATCATTACTTACACGTTTTTCTAATTGTGATCATTAAAAAAATTATTAATTTTCGTCATATGAAAATGTGTGACTAAACTTACTTAGGTTTTTGGACTAATTAATATTAAAATTATTAATATTAACCAATTAATAGCTAATTTTACGTGGAAAAAATAACTACAATGAATTTTTTGAGTTTCAATTTTATAATTTTTTAGCTTAGAGGATCGGGACTTAACCAATTAAACTATGATATGGCAATGAAATATATTAACATTGTATTTAAGTTTTTAGGCTTTTACTGGCAGATTAAGTTCTATATTATTTCATAATTGTAATTTTAATGATTTTTTGAACATATGAATTTAATTAAAATCATCATAAAAATTGTAAAAGGCAACGTTATTCTAAAACAATTTCAATATGAACCTAACCTCACCATCTATCTCATTTAGAATAATTTTAAATTCAAATATGCATCAAGAAATATTGTTAAATATTCATTTAGAATGATTAAATGAAATGTGGAATTACTTTATCATAATATTAAATTATTATCCGAAGAATAAATTCAGAATAATATTTCTTAAATTGAATGATTCAAAACCACACGTTGTCAAGACGGAAAATATAAATTAAAAATCCTATTATGTTGTATTCATGTAATTTTATCATGTGTACAAAATATAATTTTTTTCATTTTCATTTTTCACAATTATTTGAATTGGAAAAAATGTCATATAAAAATAATTGATTTGAATTAACTTGAGAATTAAAAATTGGCAAACTTTGTAATTCTGATGTTGACCCTAATAATATAAATCAATACTGAAAGACTAAACTTCAAAGCAAAATAGGGTTAAAAACCAAAAAAACAATTTTTTAAAAAAATACAGTGACATTTAAAATATTTTATTTACGACTTGTGAGCTGTCGACACGTAAATTGGGCCATTATGATTTTAATGACATACTAATCAATGGTTCCTAGCACTTGTCAGCTGTGAATATCTGGAATTCTAATCTCCCGCCAGTTTGTGATTCCGTCCTAACATCATCTAATTCCTTCAATAGTTTTTTTTTTTTTTTTTACTCCTCCATCGCAATTCAAAAGGAGAGTGCGTGCAAAACGCTAAGACATGAATCAGTACGTGCACCAAAATCCCTCAATTAGCGAAACAAGCTTGGTGCTCGATAATGGTGTTCGTTCATACATCGGTTTAGTTGGATTTGAAGGCTATATCTAAATCAAATTTTACAGGCTTAGCTGCTCGTGGAGAGTTTGAGATTCAAAGTTCTGGTAGCTGTAAACGTTTTTTTGCACTTTAAAGAAACTCACTCTCTTGCATTCTTTTTATAAATGTTTTCTGTCATCTCCAACAATAAGATATTTTTCCTATTTCCATTCATTTTTCGTGCTTTCAACTTATTTTTTCAGGTTGACCAACGCCGACAATTTCTTGACTAATTTTCACATAACGAAAAATCAAAAAAAAAAAAATATTTTACCAAAAAATTTTATTTTCCGCGCAAATAAACCGGGTTCTTAGATAAAAAAAAAATGACTGTTTTAGTTTGAATTTAATGATTTAAAGGTGATTTGAAAATAACAATAATTTAAAATTTAGACCTGAGCTATATGTTAAAAGTACATTAATCAATTTTGTTTTTGACACTTTAAGGATGGAAAAATTAACCCAATATTCCAATTAATAATAGTTTTCAAACAAATAACATAAGAAACAAAACAAAGAGTGAAACAAACCACTAAAAAATAAATATACGGTCACAGTAAGTTGGAATTGAATAATTTAATTTTTCTTCTCGTGTATTTTTTCACATTTATTGGTAATAAATAACTTTACAAGCTCGGACTCGAGCTTAGGCCTATTTATCAAGCTCATTCAAAAGTAATCAAGTGCGAGATCTAGTTCGAACGCGTATCAAATAAAGTTATTTTTTAATTATAAATATATAAATAAATCAAGTTTCAAATTTGAATATATTTTGAAAAGTATTTATATTAAACCCTTGATTTGCTTTTTTTTTTTTTTTTTTTTTTTTTTTTTTTATTTTGACCTCTCAATGTACACTTAAAATTATAGTTTTGCTCTTTGCCAAAAAGAAGAAAAAATGTTAAAACATCGTACAAGCATGTCATTATGAATTTAAATGTAAAGTTGTATACATTTTTTTATTTTGATACACCAAAAATTTAGTTAGAATGATGAATTATTAATGCATGAATAAACATAATGAAATTGAAAGTAAGTCTGTAAGCAAGTACAAAAATACAAGAAAAGAGAAAAAAAAAAAAAGAAAGGAGATACTTGTAGAAAGGGCCCATTGCCGTGGGACCACGGCTTTCAACATAATAAACCGCGTGAAAGCGGGCCCAGCATTGGATTATTCTGACGTGAGAGTGCGCGGGAGTCGCGGACTAAATGGCGACCTAGTTTGAACTCAAATCTTAATTAAAATTTTCTTAATACAATTATAATCTCACCAACCATGATAACAATTTAATTTGTTTTTGACAAAAAAAGAAAATCGAGAAAGAAAATATTTTTTTTTTTGAGAGAAGAAAAAAAATATTTTTATCAATTTATCATTTACCATCTTTTAATTTGATGAATTTTAGTTAAAATAAAAAAGTAACCTTCTAAATTAGTGATATGAACTATCGTTTTGAATACTAATTATCATTTGAATAATTATATTTAACATTTGTCCTGTTTAGAATATTACGCTCTTTAAGAATATTATTAAATTTGTCCAAGTTACAATAAATTATTGAATAAATTGACTATATTACCTTTAATTTAATATTAATTTTATAATAAACCATTAAATTCAAATAATAATTATTGATCATATTCAAAATAATAATTATTGATCATCAATATAAAGGGTAAATATGGAAAAAATGAATTTATTACTTATTGAAAACCATCAATGTTGAAGAAATATTTGGAACAACCCTATTTTCTCAAATGTGACAAACTATTACTGGCCAACGGAGGTAGTACCAAGGTTAATGAAATTTATTACTACCAATATGTTTCACCACCAATAAATCCCATACTTAAAAATTTAAAAGTATATAATTACCTTTAATTTAATATTAATTTTATAATAAACCATTAAATTCAAATAATAATTATTGATCATATATAAAGGGTAAATATGAAAAAAATGAATTTATTACTTATTGAAACCATAAATGTGAGAAATATTTTGGAACAAACTATTTTCTCAAATGTGACAAATATTATGCAACGGAGGTAGTACAAGGTTAATGAAATTTATTACTACCAATAATGTTCCCACCATAAATCATACATTAAAAATTTAAAAGTATATAATTCATTTTTTTGGTAATAATAATGGGGAGAGAAAACGAGAAAATAAAATTGTCAATGGAAACGGGCTGGTCCAAGTCCAGGTGGCCTTCAGGAGCCTGCTGCAGTAATCGAACCATTTGTCGTAATAAATAAGCCATTTATGGGCCCATAAATAAGTGAAGCCTTGGGCTACTTAGAAACGTCCCTGAATTACCCTAACGACCATATTACCAGTTATAACTCAGCCACGAGCGTGTGAGTCGAGCGAGTCAAGCACTCAGTAACTAAGTAGTAACGTTAACAACACATCAGGCTGACAAACAAAGAAGCACAGAAAATCGCCATGGACAGGGAGGAGAGTATACAATTGCAAGTGCAGAGATTCGAAGAGCTTCCTTCTCCTGCAGTCTTCGCTTCTCAAATTGAATCCAAAAACATTCCCGCAGTAAGGCTCTTAACATTCACTTCCATCCAATTTTATGGTCTTTTGCCTCTTAACATTTACTGGTCTACCTTTTGTTCCTTTCTTTAAAAGGTGTTCCATGGATGCATTAAGGAATGGGAAGCCTTCACCAAGTGGAATCCGGCTAACGGCGGCCTTGACTATTTGCAGGTATTCTCTTATTCAAATACTACTCCTTCTAGTGATAAATTACTTTGAACGATTATCTGATTCGAGTATTTTCCGTTCATGAACTGAGCTATGGAAATTTAGGAACGGGCAGGATCATCTAAAGTTGAAGCTATGCTGTCCAGAACTGCACCTGTCTTTTATGGTGATCTTAGAAGCCATGAGAGGGTAATTCCGTGACGTTTTGTTGCGTCTAGAGCCAAGTGATATCTGTCTTATATTGTATTCTTTATTGTTTTAGGTTCCATTACCGTTCTCTACCTTCATCAATTTTTGTAAGCAGCGTTTGGTGAACACAGAAAGGCACCAGCCTGCTGTTTCTGAAGCAGAAGAACAGGATCCTTTGCTTTCTGGTGATGCTCCTGAACAAATTTATTTGGCCCAGGTTTGAACTTGGTGGCTGCTTGATGTTTGGTCTGTTTTCTTTGATTAATATGTGTTCGATTGAGTGCACGGTGTGATAGGTAATAGTGGGCATTGCTTGTATTTTAGGTGCCAATTATGAATATTGATGATCAAGAGAAAGTTCAACTGAGAACTCTTAGAGAAGACATTCAAATGGTTTGCACTTTTCTTTCTTCAACTTTGGTGTTCCTTAATCCATTGTCATGCTCTCCATTGAAGAACCACTTTTTTATGGTTGTTTACTTTGTGTAGCCTACTATTTTGGAGACAAAGGAACTAGCGTCTATTAATTTGTGGATGAATAATGCTTATGCTAGATCAAGTACTCACTATGATCCACATCATAACATTTTATGCATAGTTGCTGGCTACAAACAAGGTACGCTTGCTTTCTTTTTTCACTGTCCATTTTACTATTTTAGCAGATTTTTATATTAATATGCAACTTATTTCTATATGGTTCTGCTGGTATTCACTTTCTGCATTTTATTATTTTTGAAGAAACTTGAAAACTTTTCACCTCGTTGTTGCTAATGCTTCCATCATATATACTTACATCTTTTCTCTTGCCTTTACTTTAAGGATTGATGGTTGAAGGTACTTTGTGTCGAAGAGTTGCATTTTCGTTTTCTTTACTAATAGTTTTTATTCTCAGCTTTTGGAATCATTTTTTTCGCTATCTTATTTAGGAGTTAGAAAATGCTTTAATTGTCAAAAGAAAGACAAAAATGGAAGACAAAAAAGTTTAGTCTGGTATCTAACTTTGACTTTATTTGTTTTTTTATTATGATGTTATTGTTAAGCTCATAACCATGCAGAATAACTAGCTTGTTTCTCTTTCTTTTCATTCAATACCATTTTTTTTCTTGCAGTTGTCTTATGGCCTCCGTCTGCAACTCCTTTTTTATACCCAATGCCTATATATGGGGAAGCCTCAAACCACAGGTATGCCACTTTCATATTGTAATACTGAATCGGTTACTATCTTATCTTCACTCTGCAAGAGTAGAAAAGAAAAACTTAATTTTATTAGCTATTGGAACCGCATTGTTTTTGACAATAATCTTTATGCATGCTGTTTGTTGTTTAATTCCGCTTTTCCCTTTTAATTTTTCTTTTCTCTGTCAGTTCTGTTGCTTTAGAAAACCCTGATTTCTCATTCTATCCAAGAGCAGAATGCTCCATGAAGTACTCTCAGAAGGTTATTCTTCATGCAGGTGATGCACTTTTCATACCTGAAGGATGGTAAGGTTTAAATGATTGTGCTTTTGAAGAAATTGCCTTAGTTTCCTTTTTATGTCTTTTTTTTCTGATTTTTATCTACATCTATCTATATCTCTATGTATATATTTATTTATCTATTATTATTATTATGTTGGCCATCAAATACCCATTCCTTCACCCTTATTGCCTGGATTTCAACTGAGGATCCCATGTATCAGTTGCATTCTGCAAGGCGAGATGTTGCTATACAGTCAAGAGTCAACTTTGGGGGCTCTTTTTTGTTTGTATTTTAATTGTGCCTTCTTCAGGGATTCTAATAGCTACTTGTCCGCCAAAAGCTTGATATTATACTCATTTTTATTCAAGTTTGTCATGGAACTTTCTTCCTTTTTTAAAAAAATTAAAGAGAAATCCAATAGGTGATATGTGCCTTTTCTTTTCATGCTTTTGTTCTTTGTTTTATTAGGATAATTATAAAGTATCATCATTTACTTGTTGATTCAGAACAAGATATGAAGATAGTAGGCCTAGATAGAGACCAATATTTAGTGTCTTCAGGGTCTATATGTTTGTGGATGAGGAATTAGGTTCATGGTTGAACAGATAACTGAATATGAAGAAAAGAGAAGACAGAAGGATGAAACATCCCAGATAATCACACTTAGGACAAGAAGGTGAAAATTCTGGTGAAATATGATCTATTAGCCCTTGACATCAGTGATCTGATCTATCTTTCAGCTTGTCCTTCCAACAGACTAGTTAAATCTTCAAACTACTTGGGGACAAAAATGAATCCAAGTACAACATTTTCGAATTCATAAACAAAAGCAATCAATTCAATAGCAAATATGCTTGCTTCTTGTTTTAATTCCCATTTCATTGAAGCATAATGCCCCGGAATATGCTTTTGTTTAATTAATATATTAGCCAATAGACATTGCAAATATAAACTATATGAAATCACTTAAATATTTCAATTATTGCCAGAAAATTGTCTTACTGATTTTTTTCTCTACCTTCAGTGCTTAATATTTATTTCCAGTTCTGGCTATTTGACCTTTCACCAGTTGTTACTGGTCAGAAACTTAATAAATTGGCTGAATGATTCTATATGTTTAGTTGATTGCCTTATTTTCTTCTTGATTCAACTTACTTATAGCATATAGCACAAGGTTAGATGATTGTTATTTGTGTTGCTACAGGTTCCACCAAGTAGATAGTGGTGATTTGACAATTGCTGTTAACTTTTGGTGGCGTTCCAACATAATGGCTAGCATGCTAAACCACATGGATGCTTATTATTTACGGAGAATGTTAAGAAGGTTCTCTCTATTTTCATCATCTATTGGAATGTTTCCTTTTTGTTTTTTTTTACTTCTGGCTTCTCCCTTGCTTTTTCTTGTGAAACTGTTTAATAATCATTTTTAAGTTTAAGCTTTATAGCTGTCCAGCAAGCTAACTTGATTATATGATTTTGTTTCTTTGGCATGCTTTGCTACTTAATGCTGTGAAACCAAGATTGACAGATAAAGAAATGGTATGTCTGTAAACTTGATAATTCAATTACAGAAAATACTGTTACTAATTTTAGGTTGTAACTTTGTATTTCTGATCAATTCCTTTAATTTGAGTTCGCAGTCATACTTCTCCAGTCAATCTGAAAGAAAAGTTTTTCCAAAATGGTTACTGGCTGATATCTTAGCAAATATGGTCAATTCTAACCTAACAATTATAAATTTGTACTAAATGCTGTCTCAAGATTGAGGATAGACTGAAAAGAGTCTGGCAATTTCAGGATTAAGATCCTTGTGGACTCCTTAGATTTATGACCAATGAGCATTCGTTGGAAATTTTATAATTTTGTTTTATTCATGGACTTTGGGGACTCAATTATATTGCATTTCGTGTTTTGCTTATGACTCGTCTTTCCTATTAGAAGTTTATTTTCAAAACACCATAGCACATAAACTATACCTGAAATTAGGACAGGATGATGCACTCCAGAAGACTTCTTCTTCTCTTGGCATAGAGAAACAAAAGATACTCAAGTTCAACTTGCTCAGAAATGGAGAGGAAGGTCAGTTTTATCATAATGTCACTAGGTCCTATTTAGTTCTACAACCTTTTCCTTTATGCAAAGGAATTTCCAGCTTACGTTTTTTCTGAGCAGATTTCTAGTGACTGATCTTAGTCTTTTGTGACCAGATCATAATCACAGCGATTTGGTCCAGGCATGTGAAAAAAAGAATCTACAAGGGAAAGACCAACAGCAGAGAGTTAATCTGCATGTGTCAGAACCATTTGCTCGTCACGCTCTTCATGAACTTATTTCTTTGGTTCATGACCGTGTTAACATAACTGGCCAAAATCAATCTGTACAGTCAACTTCAGTAGATGATTCTGCAGTTAGCATGAAAGGTCAGCATCTTAAGATTGCTGATTTATTTATCCTGGAGGATGATCCAGTTGCCAAAATCTTTTGGACTCTTGATCCATACACTCTTCAGAATGTCCTCCTTGCTATGGTGGTGAGTTTGGACCCATGTCCCCTTCTACTTTCAAAATAAGCTCCATGTAAATTAGTCTGATAATTTAGCACTTGGTGTCAATACACCTTTTGTTTCTTGAACATTGTTCATGTTACATCACTCTTTTTTCCAGCATAATTTCCCAAGAACCTTGGAGGCTCTGATACTACACTTGCTTTCGCCAGTGGGAGCAGAAGTACTCACACGGAAATTTGATGAGATGGATCAACAAAACACTGAAGAAGAACGGTATTTGTCGACAAACCAACTATACAGTAATATTTAATTTGTGAAAAGAAAGAACTAGCCACTTCAAGTTTGCTCTAATCATTAATCATTTACAATTTCAGGAACCAATTCTACCAAGTTTTCTATGCCACATTTGATTATCAATTTGCTGCAATGGATGCCATTTTGAACAAGAAAGAATCATTTGCTCTTCAGGTAAATTTGGTTTAATTTTCAGAAGGTCTTTTGGAAGTTGATATATTATATAGTTTCTTGATACCTAATGAATTCTACATACATTTTTCTTTTCAAGATATGTGTATGTCAGTCTTTATTTGGCATGTAATTCATATTGCATTGCACTTGGTTGAAGAAATAAGAGTAGGTGCATATGTTTGAGAATTCAAACCAGAAGTTTAAGTTAGTCATTAGAGAGGCCTGTGCAATTCAAGACTTTCACAAGCTTATTATTTAATTGATATAGGATCATTAAGTGCTCTTTTCACTTGCAAATCCAACTTGAACCACATGAGAAAACACAATGCTTCCTAGATTCTGATTGAAAAATGAACAAACTCTTTTATTTTGAAATGTTGAGTCTTTGCCCATTTCTTCAAAGAATCTAGCTTTCCCCTTCTCTCTAGTATGCTTTTCAGTTAATATAAGTAAAATATACTAGCCTTGCCTCAGTCAAAGCAAAGCTATTTAATGATTTGTCTTTTTTCTGACAGTCGATGTCTAGAACATTCCTCCATGATACATTCAAAATGTATAAACCAATGGTTTGTTGACAGACCTAGAATCTGGATAAATAACATTGGAGTTATCCAAAAAAAAAAAAAAAAAAGAAATAGTAGGTGAAAATACACATACAATATACAGATGCTATCTCTAGATAACAAGTACGTAATTGATATGGGATTACTCAACCCAAACCATTTGATTGTTTTGTCACATGATGTTCAATTTGGTCATGTTCATTGGCATTATGAAGACAAACTAGAAAAGTTTAATTATGCCTACATTATTTTTCTAACAAATTAAACACCTTTTTAGTTCTTTTAGAATTGCAAATTTCCCAAGGTTATTGGTATTTTTCTGATTTTCCAGTGTATCTCATATTGTGAAGTACCTTGCTATCTGAACTTTAGTTTCCTCCAACTGACAAAGGTGTTCCGTCATTGGAATTTGTTGAGGCAGACATAGTGCTAAAGATTTGCAAGTTTGAATGCACATGATTTCTTTTCCTGCTTGGCCAGGATAAAAGATTCTGGTTTTATACTTTAAAGGACTGGCAGCAAAGAAGCTCTGGAAACCATTTCTCATGTTCACTAGTATAAGTAATAAAGGAATTCATTATCTGAGCTCTATTAGACAAATAGTGGATTCTTCTCAGTAAAAGTTTTCATGGTAAGCTAGTGCTGTGTCATTGTTTATGTTGCTATGCAGAATCATAACGTTCATAGTCCCACTTACAAGATATTTTTGGATATAATTTTCTTTCCTTGAATTAAAAGTTATATTGTTTGAACCCTCTCAATTTTCCATCCTGCTCTCATTATAGTTTTCTGAGCCAGTTCAGCTTTGACCACATCGATTTTTCCCCAAATGAACAGTCTTTATAAAGTTGTTCATAGCCTTTGTTATTTTTGGTTCTTTGTATTTTTATATCTTCACAGCATCTTCATTTGAGGGAACTTGAGGTCCATTATTTAACCAGCATCTGCATCTTTATCTTTGAATTGATGCAGGCAGACAATAAGAATCTTCTAAGTGTGCCCATAGATAAATACTTTCTAGACATTGGAATCTAGCTGAAATGAAACTGATGATTATCAAAAGATGATGAGATTATAGACAGGACTTTCATTAGAGTGTCATCATTGGCATCTTAATTATTACATCATCATCACCATCATCATTATTTTGGTTTTCTTTTATCACTTGGTTCACCTGTATTATTATCTGTTTCTCTCTCTAATAGCTCCTTCCTTTATCAAAGAGGTAAGAAAGAAGGAACGAAAGAAAAGAGAAGAAAAAGAGGAAAAAGATGAATAATATCTTGCGCAACTTTGATGCATGAGATTTAAATACAACAGAAAAATAAGTTCGAATTTTTGATTTATTTAATTTTATTGCAGGCATTCAAGAATGTGCTGGACAAATACTTGGGAGTAAAGATTGATCTGCAAAAACCATAAGTTGGATAAGACGTTTAGCGATGCAACTTCATGAGAGAGTTGGTCCCACTGATGATATCAAAAGACTGGATCAGCGCATTGCCATGGAAGAAGCTTTCTGTCTTAATCGGTACTTTTATGCGTGAGTGATCCCAATTTTGTAGAAATATAAATCATTGCTAACTTTGAATGATGATGTACATCTCACCTGTCAACTTGCCATACAATCCAAGTTTTTTGACTTTAATGTTACTTGCTCAAATAATAGTTTAGAATTTTGTACAGTCTAAATTATGAAAGTCACGTTTATGTTCCCTAATTTGGCACATCCAAAATGGTCCATCGATATTGCATAAGTATGCTGCCACATTCATAGGATGGGTTCTTGTATCTTGTTTCATCAATAGCAATTTTCCCCCTAAAAGTTTCTTGCAAGTTCAAATTTGGGTAAAGCATAATTATCTTTGCTTACCATTTGAGTAGTCAAGCCAACAAGAATGCCTAGAAAACAGTGTCCCCACCAAGTTACCATAGCCACACACCCTAACCACAAGTAGGGCTGAAATTGTCCGCACATGATATTCTGAGCTTATCTTGACTAGTGCATTGCAATGGCTATTAACTGATATATTGACACTTGTGAAACCATTATAGTCATTTTGATTTCTTCACTTGTCCTTTCTTTGCTAGAAATCTTGCTACCATCTTTTTCTAATTTGCAAAGATGAGTAACAAAAATGTCAATGAAGATGTTATTTATTTTGTGTTTGTGTGTGTGTGTGTGTGTGTGTATTTCTTTATTCTAAATTGAATGGTGATACTCAAGAGGGTTGTGGAAAAGAGTGTGGTTACTTGCATGGGGATTTGCAGAAGGGGGGGAAAAAGAAAGAAAAGCATAGAAAAGAAGCTTTGGTAATAATTAGGACTGGAAGGAAGCAAAAGAGGGAAAAGGAAAGTTTGTTAGGATGAGATTCCCTTGTGGAAGATGACATATGCAAACGAACATGTTGAGAGGAGAAGGGGGGAAGAGAGAGAGAGAGAGTATTAATGGTAGAGAAACTTTTGGTTTGTCTGGTTGTGTAGCAGAAGGAAATAAAAAAAGATGCAGTCTTTTTTACTAGGCAAAATGGTATGTATTGTACCTTAACCCTGCAACTAACACACCAACTTTCTAAAAGCTTCGATATACCAAAACCCACATACCCAACCCTTCCTTTCATTGATCCCTAGGTCTCTTCTCTCTCTTCCTATGGTGAATATACAAAGTAGTATTGAGTATATAAAAGCTCTCTTTGCTTGCAAACTGTTATAAACGTCTTTAGCAATTAACAAAATAATGCATTCAATTGGCAAATTTGCTTCTAACACCATAATACTGCATCATGGTGGGCTCTAAGCTCCCAGCAAAGTACCCTTCCTAACCGGTATTTTCACATTTATGGGAATTGAGGTCGTTTACCACTTTAACCTACTGTATTCTTTCTTTTGTGGCAATATCATATTATATCATATCAAGAAGATAAAATTAAAAAAAAAAAAAAGAAAGAAAGAAATACTGGAATGATCAAACGTTTGGGATTAACATTATTGTAATACCAAATCAATCCTCATTGCTGATCACAAAAAAGGAAAAGAAAATGAAGGAAGACAAATTGGTGGGTCATGCAATGCAGAGCAAAGCAAGGAAGAAATGATTTGAATGTAAAATTGTAGGTTAAGCTGCCAAGCAAAGGCTGTGAGAAATGGGGACAAAGCACAGAAATTGATAAAGAGGTTATCAAGTAAAAGAAGGACTGAAAATTGTAATTCAAACTTTCAAAGTTGCATCCAGCATCTCTTTCATAACCGTTGACATTTTTCTCTTCTTTTCTTTTCTTTTTCTAATTTTGTTTTTTTCCTTTTGGTTTAGTACCACTATATATGAATCGGACCACCACCACACTTGCACAAATACACATAACAACATCAACTTAGTAACCTTTTTACTCACGCTTATTGCAGGTTTTACACCCATCTATACCTCTCTTTAGAAAAGGCTACATTTTCTTTGAAATTATCATTTTCTTTTTTTTTTTTTTTTTTAGTACCGACTATATATGAATCGGACCACCACCACACTTGCACAAATACAATAACAACATCAACTTAGTAACCTTTTTTACTACAGCTTATTGCAGGTTTTTACACCCTCTATACCTCATCTTTAGAAAAAGGCTACATTTTTCTTTGAAATTATATCATTTTCTTTTTTTTTTTTTTTTTTTTTTTTTTTTTTTTTTATTATCATAAAGTGACTGAAGAAAAGAAATTCTTGGAAACTGCTAATTATATACTTACTCATTCTTCAATACTGAAGAGAAGATAACAAAATAAAAAAAAAAAAAGGCTAATTGCTTAATTGTTAATTTCAGGAATATACTTTCTTGATAAACAAATAAGAAATGATAATGACAATTGGATTTAGAACAAAAATTTGAGTTGCCTCTTTTGTGGGTTATGATATTTTTAGGATCCTATATTGTTTGGTAAAAAGCATGAGTGATTCTCTTCTTTTATATAGATTTTTCAGTGTGAATGTGTTGACATTCTTCATTTTAGGAACTCTGAAAGCTTATTATTGATTGGTCAGTTGAGGAATGAGGATATTGAAGGAGGAAAAGGGCTCTTTGACTATAATTTTTTCCGTTAGTGACAAGCAAAAGATCAAAGGTGGGGGTAACCCCTAAGGTCTTTTAGCTGTTGAATTTGAACTTAAATTTTTATTAATTGTGTCTTTTCAGCTTAATCAAAATAGACTTTTTCAATCTAGACAGCTGCAAGTTTATGTTTATCATTTGGGTGTACTTGGAATCATAGGCCTAAGTAGGGAATAATTTTTTTTTGCTTCTCTTAATACATACTCTTAAGATGATAACTTAAATATTGTTAGCGAAGCTTTGCTCGGATGACTGAAGGTCACATATTTAATCCCATCCGCCCCCTATTAAAAATATAATTTTTGCCTTTTAATAAGTTTAAGTTTAATCTGTTTTTGTAATTTCCACTTTTCATACCTATTATACCATAATCGTGTGAAATAGATTGAGTTGGAGGGCACAATCGTCAATTCAAAGAGTACTAGGTATGGCCCCTCCACCGACATGTGTACCTCGTTTGGTACTTACTTATCTTTGCTTAGTGCAAGTATTTCAACTCAGAATATTATTATTTTCTTTATTACAATAATAATCTTCTTCTTTATGTTATAATAATTATAATTATAATAATCTCTTTGGTCATTTCTTTGTTTATGGAGGGTTTAATCGTAAATACGTTGCATGCATGTACATATTCCCTTTCTTGATACGACTAAACCTATCATACACGGCAAGTATCCGGCCATTTGCATTATCAAAATTTTCGTATTAGTACAATTCACATGCCAATGATGAGACCGAGGAATTAAAATTAAGTGTAGCTCATCAATAATTCTTGTGGGTATGTACATATCGCACGCAATTAAATAAATTTAAAATAAAAAATACATTTAATAAACTAAATCATTTATAAATAAAAATGAGAGATATAAATTATCTACGGTTTTCATATAAAAAACATAATAAAGAGGAGCTCCATTGCGATGATTTTTATAAAGTTGTGAATTCGACTTATGAAAAATGCACGCATAAAAAGCAATGACTATAAAACTGTAATGAGATTAATTTTTATTATCGAAAGAAAATATGAGATTCTCGTGGGAAAATTCCCAAATTTCATTAATTTTTTTTTTTTTTTTACAAATAGAGTGATGGAAATGAAGAAAAAACAAGAAAATAACAATTGGAAAATTGTTAAACTTATAAAGAAATAGAGATTCAGCCAATAATGCATTGATGAAGGCTTTACTGGAGACAGTTATGAATATGTTGTGAAATTAATTAATATATGTATGGATTAAAGTTATGATGGGCATAAAGAGAATTGAACCCAAAAAAGATTTTTACTTTTGAAGATTAGAAGATGATAATAGTTTAGGATTAGGTCCATGAGGTCCATTACTAGCTGTCTTTTGAGTCACTTTGGCATTACTCATCGAACAAGACAAAAAAGTGATGACCAACGAAAAAGAAGAATAATTTCTCGGTTCAAAACTCCATATATATTAAATTTTTATTTGCATTTTGCAATTTGCAATATAGTCCTGTGAACCATAGCTGTCGAGATAAAGATGGGACATCACCGAAAGATAATTAAGTTTATCAAAATTACAATAAATTCAAATTGCTAGCAACGTACACATCTTTTATATATATATATATATCTATAAAATTTCTGCATGTGAAAATTAAAATTTATTTTCTTCCTCACCTAACAAGCTATATCTATCTAACATTCTTCAAAATTGGGGAAAAGAAAGAAGAATGTTCTAATTATAAACAGAACATTCTTTGTTTCTTTTTTTATCATTAAGGTCTCTCATAAATGTATATGGTGAAATACATAAATTAGTATGGTAAAAACTGCGATGATTTGCTGTATTATGTCAATGCCTCACGTGTACTTCTTTTATATATATATATAAAGATGCATGCAGAAGCATAGATTAAGTTCTAATTAACATAAAATTTCACGATACTGAAGATAATTCTAATATTATTGAGCTAAAACTCGTTAATTATTATTTAAATAAAAAATTAAAAGCAACAAAATCCATACTAAGAGAAACTAATAAAGCATTAATTTAGAGATTTAAGAGTCAAAATCTTTAAAAGAAGGGAAGGGAAAAAAAAAGAAGATGTTGTAATGAAGCATAAATAAAAAGACGAAAGGTGACATAACAAGAAGAAGGTCCTTAATTCTTTAACCCTACTACTACTACTCATTTTGGTTGTACAGAGCCAGAAGAGTAGATTTGGAGGGGTGAGGGTATTTGTGTCGTTTCAGACATGGGGAAGAACTGGATTACTGTTTTACCCTTTTTCCCTTAGCAGTCGCCCCACGTTTCAGAGGCAGGAGGCTGAGCGAATCCAAAACCGTGGGATTTCAACAGCGTGTGGTCTCTCTCTATAGCGTATTGCTGCAAACCTACTCCCCCTGTATACGTTAGCATTTCCCTCACATTCACGCTAACGTTAACAGCGGCACCACCACCACTCCCATTCGCTACATTGCCATTAGCATCACCAGTCAGACCCAGAAAGTCTCTTGTCAAACGATCATTCTTATGCCACGTGGCAAGATTTCCCAAGAAAGATGATCCATGCTGCTGAGCCACCGAGTCAGCCGACCCCAACTCAGTCATGTCAAGCTGGGTCATCTGACTATGACCCACCGTTGTCTGAGTTGCACCCACAGTAGCAGCCTTTTGAAGGAGTGCAGTGGCTGACAGGTGGTGCGATGCAGTCGCTACTGAGGTGGCAGGATTTGATAGGGTCTGGAAGGGAGATGGTTCTTGGAAGAGAAGTGACGATGGTAGCTGGAAATGGTGAGTCTCAGGCTTGATTTGAACAGTCGGGTTTTGAGGAGGGTTACTGCTAGGGTTTTGATGACGATGATGATGAAGTGGATCCCAAGGGTTGAGTGAAATCTGATGATGGAGAGGGAAGAGAGAAGGTTGTGGGTTTTGTAGAAGAAGACTACTTTGGTGCGTTGGATTGGCAGAAACTAATTGGTGGGCTGAAAGTCTTGCACTTTCTTCAGCTAATGCATCACAAAATGCTCGATGGGTTATGAAGCTATCCTTCCTGCATCAATTAATTAATGAACTCCATTAATACAAAGATAATAACAAGATAATTACTTTTCCTAGAATCAATGAAGTATAATGGCTATATTTCAAATACCTATTTGCTATCTAATAAAAAAGAAAAGAAACATCTATCAAAGGGCAGAGATGAATTATGAGTGTGAATTGACCACTAAGAAATAATGGTTAAGCAAAATGAATAAGATTAGACTGTAATTCCATTCCTTTTCTCTTGTTTAATTGATGTCATTGTAGCTAATGGAAAGGAAAAGTGAGGAACAATAGAGGGGTCATGCATGCGGAATGGATACACACACGATTGTCAAAAAAGCTAGAAAACACAAAAGTAGAACAACTATCTTTTTTGGTCAAAACTAAAGTGCAGAGAGAGAGAGAGAGAGAGATAGACAAATATGCAAGGCAATCGATTGATTTGCATACAACTGTGCATGGAGAAACTAGAAATTATGGAAATAGATAGTCACACATATGAATGCTGAGGTTCAAAATTTCAAGAAATAAGAAATGGCTTTTGAAACTTGTGCTCATGCATTTAACAAAGATATGCAATTAATACCCCCTATATATCTTGTTATGGATATCAAAGAAAATGAAAGCAAATCAGAATATCAGATATTTTTGCAGATTTTATCAGTTCTCATATAATCATGATCATGGTCAGATCCTTTCAGTCTTGTTCTGCAACTAAAATTATGGCATGCTTCATACAAAAAAAAAAAAAAAATTAGCAAATCAAGAATATCAAGATAAATTTGGCAAGATTTTATCAGTTTCTCATATAATACATGATCAGGTCAAGATCCTTTCAGTCTTGTTTCTGCAACAAAGATTATGGCATGCTTGCATAAAAAAAAAAAAAAAAAATTATCACGGGTTTTCTTTTTCCAGCCACTGAACTACCGAAAAGTAATTAATTAACAACTTTAGTTTTATTTTTTGCTTGCTCACTTTTTTCTTGGACAGGCAGAGATATTCATTATTGATTTTGAGACTGTAGTATCACTCCATTACAAAGTACAAAAAGGGGTAAAAGTAAGAACCATAAACAGTTCAAGAGAAAAACCAAAGACCTCCACTGCAATGAACCTTTTTTTTTTTTTTGTTTTTTTGAAAGGAAGATTTCATGCATTCAATGCAAAGGAGGACATGTGTATGGATTAAAGACAAAGAATGTATAAAAACAAAAGATTATGTAGTTGATTATTCTTTTCCTTTTAAATATTTTTTGGCTTTAAATATTTTTAAAAACAAAAGATTATGTAGTTGATTATTCTTTTCCTTTTAAATATTTTTTGGCTTTCTCTTCAAATTCTTTTCCTTTTAAATATTTTTTGGCTTTCTCTTCCAAATGTGAACTTATTGGCAGGTGCAGATTTTCAGAGATATAGGTTTCAGTTACTCTTATAAAAATGTCATCAGTAACAGACACTCGTATTAATAGTGTCAACTTGTGTAAATATGAAACCTGCCAATACACACATTAAGCTTCAGATATATTCCATGCACAGCTTTGTACAAAAACAAAACAAAACAGATTGAAAACAAAATACAAAGACTATTCTTTAAGACATGAAACTTCCCACTTTAAACAAAAGACCAATATTTGCAGTGTATTCCAATATAAGTCCAAATTGATGAATAACTGTGCAACATCACAACAGCTCTTAATTAAAGAAAGAGAACATTGGGAATTTCGGACAAAAAAACCAAAAAAACATTTAATTTTCTATATAGTATATTCTTTTTTTGAAGAAATAAAAGAATAAAAATAGTAAAAGAAAGATTGAATATACCTGGAGAAAAGGGTTCCACAGTCACATCTATACTCTCTAGTTCCACAAGTTTTAGAATGAGCTTTCCAATCAGATTGAACAGCGTAGATCTTTGAACATTTTTCACATTTCCATTTCTTTTCTCCATGTTTTCTACAGTAGTGTTTCTTGATACCTGTAAGGTCACCAAGAGCTCTAGAAGGATGATGATGAACACAAGATGGTTCAGGACAAACATATGCTCTCTTTTTTATTTCTTTGCTGTTTCTTTGCTTCAGTTTCCATGGAAGGTTATGTCCTCTTCTGTGAAGTTGAAGATTCTGATCTCTTTGAAAACCTTTGTTACAGATCTCACATACGAATCTATTTGTAGCTAATAAAGTCTTTGGAGATAATGCTATCACTTCTGCATCTGGGTCTGTTATTAATTAAAAACCATCATAAACCATATTAAAACTTTTAAAGAAACTTAAATCTAAACAGAAATTAATTAATCAGTAATCGACTGGCTTTGACTCAGTACTGATTCATCTTCAAGGTGCTGAATTCGGGAGTCGAAGCTAAATTAAACCAAAATGAATAAATAAAATATTACCTGGGTTTCCTGGAAGGCTTCTTTTCTTCTTGACCTTCTGTCCTTGTTGTTGCTGGTTAACCACTGGATTTATGCCACAAAAATCTTGAACTACTCTGTTACCAGAAGAGACACTAGCTTCTTCAGACAAAGAAGTTGAATTAGACATGGCTGCAGGGAACATGCTTAAGCTTATTCTCGTGAACAAGAAAACTCCAAGAAAATAAAAACAAAGGAACAGTTTCTTTCTTTCTTTTTTTGTTTGTTTGATATTATCTTTTTCTTTAAACCCTTCTCTCCAAATGCCCACTTTGCAACTTTGAAGAAACAACAAGAAAGAAAGAGTACTAATAAGTTTTTTTTTTTTTTGACGGTAACTAATAAGTTAAATAGAAAGAAATATATAGAGAATCCCAGCCTTGGACACAACCAGTAAACCAAACACAGCTTTGTATAAATGAACAGGTGGCAGTGAATTACAGACACAGAAAGGCATCATTCATTGGGTAGCAAAAGCAAAATCTCGTGAAGAGATGATGATGATGATGGGTTATTCTCCAAGTCGCTATCTTGCCATGGATTGCTTCTCTGCTCAATACTGCAACCCAATTTAGATATATCTCTTTCCTATCTCTATCTTTCTCACTTAGACCGTATCTAAGAGCTTACCATGCAATAATCAAGAAATAAAGAACATGTATAAAAAAAATAGACACAATTGCAATAAGATGGTTAGTATTTTTTCTTTTCTTTTTTCTCTCTCCTTTTTTCTTCTAAATCCTCTTCAATAACCCTTACCTTAGCTTCCTTTCTCTCTTTATATATCACTGTGTAGGTTTTTGAAAAGAAAATTACATATCCGTAGATGGGTCTTCGAGATATTAGTGTACAGGAAGTGATGATTATAGTGGCAGACCAAAGAAGAGGGGGTGGCAAATTAGTGAAATTAAAAAATAAATGAATATGGGAAGAAAAGAAAAGAAGATAGAGAAAAAGCTAGCAATTAAGCCCAAAAATGATAACAAATACAGAAAGAAAGAAAAAAGAGATAGAAATAATTTTTTTTAAAGAAAAAAATTTCAACTCTCTTTATTGTTTCTTTAATTCAATTTTTTATTTCTTTTGGTGTGTGACGTTGGTACTTTCTGTCTTTTCCTTTGTTCCTGTTATAAAACACCCAAACCCTAAAAGGACCTTGATTTGAGTAGAATCATAATATTAAAGAAGAACGCTTAGGAGAAGAATGAGAAGCTCAAAAAGCTCTGAGGATGCCAAAGCTAAAGAACTTGAGTCTCAACCTTTTCTCTATTACCCCACAACTAACATGATTGATCTACTGATTGTCTTTCTCAGCTTAATTATACATAAATCAAAACTTAATTATCTATTAAATGCACTTATATATACTATCATCTTCTTTTTTTTTCTATCATTTATCAGATTTGATTCATGAGTTAGATTATAAATGAGAAATTTTGTTACTTTACATCTTCTTTAAGTTTGATTATAAATAATTTATTTTTTTTAAATATGAGACTAATTTCGTTTTGAATTCATTACTGCGTGTCTTAATAAATGATTTATGGCGTGTAAAATTTTTTATTTTACCGAGTTTATTTGTAGGACTGAATTGTAGTTTAGCAATTGAGTCACTTTTAGGTAAATTATTCCTAAATATTATTCTATTATTATTGGTGTATGGAATCTAAATACAATTCTTGTTTTCCATTATTTTGCTGAGGATTTTTCTTTCCTTTGTGTCTCTCTTTCTTTTGTAATTATTCTCTCACATCCTAGTGTATGGTGAAAGTGCTGAACCAAACCCCACCAAGTAAGAGAATTTGGAAGGTCTCTTCTTTTTTTCTACCTCTCTTTTTTTTTTTTAACTTTTTAATTTATTCCAAACCCAAATCTAAAGCCATGAAGGGATATCCTGAAATGACCTTTTTATCCCTCAATTCCTTGAACAAATATAATAAAAATATTGTATACTTACAGTGGCTACAATCGTCATCTCGAGCAAAACATTACTCTTTCTTCATACAAGGGCATGCGTGGACTCATCACGGCGGCTTAAAGACACAAACCATGCAAAAAAAAACAAGGACCCATCTCCATATACATTAGAGCTTTAGAAGAATATATACATATATGTATAATATAGAGTTATGATTTGTGGTTGCAGATTCTTTGGAATCCAATGTGTTATCTTTTGATCCAATAACATAATCTTTTGAATCAGTTTAGCTTTCGGGGAGAGATTCATATTGCTTTTCTTTTGGGATAAGATGAGATTAAATTGTGCTTTCAGCGATTCATTCCTGCACCTTTAAACCAGAAAAGCTAGCTATCAGCTACAAGGTGATGATGCAAACAGAATTTTCTTACATCTTTTAGTTAATCATATATTCTAATGTTTAATTATCATCTAATTTTCAATTTATGAAAATCCTATTAATTTTTTTTTTTCAAATAAACCCATTAAATTCATGACGTCAGTAATTAAATTGAGCAAACCTTCTGCATATATCATTTTCTAGTTTTTCCTTAAAAACAAGGAATCAAGACCAACACCATTTAATAAATAAGAATATATATTAGAAAATTGCGGTCAATAATCTTATTGATGTGACATCTGTCTAACCCTCATGATAACAAATTTAATCACAGATTTTTGTGTTATTAATTAGAAATTTCTGTAATAGACAGTAGACCAACTAACTGCAATTAGCTCTCATAATTTAAGTAAAAGGTTAGGGTTTTTTTTTATCATTAAATTAAATCCCATTTATTACTAAAAATAAAAAGCATATATGAAATGAATGCATCCCAGAAAGTTATCTAATAATTAATATGCATATGAAATTAAAGATATATGTATATATATGGATATATACTTTCTTTTCAAATCTTTTTATTAATTTATTATTAAGAAAAGAAAAGGAAAAATATGATAATACTACATATATAGAAAATATAAATATATTTTTCTTATCTGCTGTGCATGCAGAGAGGCATATTGATGAGTGGGAAGGAAAGAATAGGGCTTTAGTGGGCCATATATTGTCTTCTTCACGGGTTCTTCTATTACCAGATTCTCTCATGCAGTTTTTGGCTCTCTTATTACCTCCGAAGGCCACAACAAAACACATAATTGCAGTGTTGCACCCATTTGTTACTTGTTATTATCCTTTGTCCCCTTGTTGTCGTCTACTTTGTGATTTCTGACTCTGTTTTATACATTACCATTAGATACCCATTTGAATTTTCTTCTATGGAATTGGAAACAAAAGGTGAAACTTCCTAATACCTATACCCATTTGTTTTCTTGTTCACATTTGCATAAACTCAACCAAACCAACTTTAATTTCAAGACTCATCTTCAAAGACACTAGATTTCAGAACCTTTCTTGATGTAGAGTAAAAAGAATTTGTATTATACTGAAATCCTAAGATTAATTTGCATATTCATATAATTTATCTAAGTAAGAAAATATAATTTTTGACATGGTAACTTCTAGTTTAAATTTCACCATACCTAGACCCTAAGAAGTCCTATACGTGACTCAAATAGGCATAATTAATTAAATTCTTGAAAAGCAGACCTTGCTTATTTAAGGTCATTCAACAACTGCCCTGCCCTATGAACTCATTGTATATATTGAAGGTCATCTTATTCCCATTCAAACCCATATTATTATATTTTTATAAACATCATGAACTCTACTGGCCTATCTCCTCTCCATTTATCATGGGACTCAACAAACGTTGAATCTTGTAGTTTCACCAAAAAGGTTCTTCTCTTCAAACTTTCATCATCAATGATTCCCATTATTAACCTAAATATAGAATTTTACTATACAGACCAAAATCTATTCCTTATTTCTTTTTTTTTTTTTCTTAATAGTCTTTATTGGGCCTGACCTCTCACCAAAACTTTTTGAGGGCAAGGTAGATCAATGATTCCCTATACATGCAATGCAACAGTTGAAGTCCTTGTCAGTACTTGTGGGCTTTATGAAGAAGAGGGGGGCTAATTACAGAGCTGAGAGATCTCCATAATCTAATTAACTGGTCTTTGTCAACTGTCAGTTGACTTACTCTGTAATCAATATTTTGAAAAAGAAAACAAATAAAATCAAAATCAGTATTTTAAAAAAGGAAAATAAATAAAATGGTTGGCTAGGTGTTTGGATTCTCGAGGCTTTTTGGTGATCAAATCAGAAGGCCCAGAAACCCATAGAGTAAGGCCCATGTTAAGAGGTTAAGTCAAGAGGATGATTGTGTGGCAGCTGCAAGAGGACCCCACCTTAAGGACTATATCATGACCTCACGAGAAAGGTAAGAAATCAAGTTGTCCTTTTTAATATTCTTTTCTTTTTCTTTTTTGTTTTTTTTTAGAAAGAGAGGGTATCCTCTCCTCTCCTGATGCGATCACGAGTGCTTACTTGGACCCAACCTCGACCTCGGTACACGTGTCAGACTCACGTGCTTCCAAGACAGACTTCGAAATAGTCCATTTAAAGCACTCCAGCCAGGACACCAGCCGTGCGTTTTTGAGCATTTCTGCCTTCTAATCTGTTTTTCATATCCCGCACGCCTATACCTTGCGCGTGTCGGACAACTCTCTCCGTTCGCATCTTTAGGGTTTTATTTAAAACTCTTTTGAACAGAAAGCTGTGCAAGTGACCCAATGTAAAGGAAATTGTTTGGATAGCATAGGTAAAAATACCTTAAAAAAAAATTGAATTATTATTTTATTTTTCAATTATCCTCAAATACACTACTCAACAATTATTTAATTTGTCTCCATTACATACTATTCAATTCTAAGACTATTCAAATATCAACCAAAGGACCCGACCCGATTGTAGCTAAATTCCAATTTCACCCAATATTTTTAGGCTCTTCAGAAATAGTTCTGATTTTCCTGTTGGCTTTGCCAATGAAATGGGTTCCTAGTCCTAGAGGACCATGCACAGGCTATGAACCTTGTGAGCAGGAGGACAGGATCATTATTTTTCTTTTTCCCGTTCCAAACATTTGGTCAATCCATTATTTTTAAATTTTTTTTTTTTTTTTTTTGTGAGAAAAGACACATTTTGACGTGTTCCGTTTTGTAGTCACGGATGAGAAGAGAAAAGGACCACGAATTCAGAGGACGTAATATTATTATCCATAATGATGATATGATTAACAAATTTTTGGCTCCTTTTGGGTCTACTATTTGGACCTCTCTTTCCTGGCTGCCCCTATATTACTGTTAAGTCCGCCACGACTCGATCAATATTCAAAGTTCCTGAAATTTCCAATTCGTGCAGCTTCATAGAAATTGTATTGGATCATTTTTTTATCTCACCAAGTTAAGAAAAATGTGAGACCCTTTGACTCTTCCAAGTTTATTTCACTCGGTCAATGTATAAGTATAAAATTTGAGAATCTGAAATTGGAAAAGTCATAGCTTGGACTAAGTAGATTGACTGAAAAATGTCAAATAAACACGCAGAAATAAGGGAAAGAAAGAGGTACGAAGTTAAACTTTTTTCCCATCAAACAGGAACACAAACAAGACTACCAGCTTTTCATCATTCCCTTAGCACGTGAAACTGCATTACACTCTGTACAGAGGCATATGCTTCCAACCTTTTAAGCCTAACAATTTGAATATACGGACGTTTTCATAATAACCAAATAAGGAACTTCAACTTCAATCGTTATGTTCTACAAAACATTGTGGAAATTATAAGTCTTTGAAGGGTAAAGAAAAGACAAACTTGAAATTGTTTTTGAGTACTAAAAGTCTCTCTACTGACAAACCAATTTTACCAGAATTTAGAAGATTGAAAGAGCTGGACTTTTTGCAGTAGTTTTATATTCCAGCAATTGCTAGAACCCAATTTTCCTAGCAGAAACAGAATTCTTGACAAAGGGAGAGAAGAAAAAAGAAAAAAAATCTGTTCTACCTTAACGAGTGTCTTCCTTTCAGGTATATGCTCAAATCAGGCCCAAAGAATAAAGCTAGAGCGTTGGCCATTTCCTTTCAGGCATATGCTCAAGTCAGGCCCAAAGTTGTCGCTCCAAAATTCTGGGTGTTCAACATACAAAGACAAAACCAATATCAGCCAATTCAGTCACATGGACTAATGAGAATTTTAAAATTATTTAACTATAAGCTTTAAGTTATGCACAGCCCACAAACAAGGCACTAGAAAATTGTCAGCATTTTCTATCATATCATGATGCTCAAGTAGGGATAAATAATAAGTTAACAACTGTAAATTTAGATTCTTTCCATTGCATATTTGGACATTTCTGCATTTTCTGTTAAACCCGTGAGGACAACAGTTACCACCATTTACTTCCGGCGAACAACCGCTTCCTAAGAGAGACCCTCTTAAAGTTCAGAATTGTGTTGACTAGATTCAGCAATTACTGCAGCAACCTAAGAGAAGATATGGCAACGATTAAAGAATTAGCTTTTCATTTCCTTTAAAACAACAAAAATGATATCATTCAACCACCACTATTTTGGCAAATGCATGCTTAAAATGGAAATTGTGGATCCATAAGTACAGATCATCATAAGCACCTAAACTGTAATGCTTTTAATTTCTTAACATATAAACAAGAAATATTTACGTGGTTGTTTGTTTTTGGTTCAGATGAAATTTAAAGTGGCATATCTAATTACTACCATTTTAGAGTATACTTTCATGAATTAGAATTTTGGCATGATGTCTCATAAGATATTAACTTGCCCTGAAGAATTCTGGGTTTGGGCATTCAGTTACATCCATCTTTCTGGCCTAGCAAACTCCATGAAAGATGTCAGAAAATGCTGCACGTTACTAACAACTTGAAAAGTGAAAAAAAAGTCTCTTTAAGTAGCCCAAGTTCTGATACAATCACACATAAAACTACTTGATCACAGTAACTTGAAAAATCATCTTAGCTTAGCAGAAGCTAAATGTTGATGATTAAACATTTCTCGATAGAGAGAGGAATACTTATTCGCGTTTGCACCATTCGCCTCCACCCTAAACTCCCAGTAACACCAATTCTGAAATTGATTCATTTAGAATCACACACATGTCGATCAAATACAATCATTGCACAAACTCCACCAAATAAAAAATGAAAGGTAATACACTAAATGAAACGGAGAAAACTAGTGAATAACACCGAACACAACCAATTCAACAGTAATCACTTAGCAAAAGCAGAATGAAAAATTCAAAACGCAATGATATATTATCGTCCACGACTTAACTATTTTTGTCATCAAATCAAATAGGATTTAATACATACAATAGATTACGATTTCATAATATAAAAAAAAGAAACGCCAGGACACTTTGAAACGAGTTTGATTGCATTTTTACTACCGGAATTAATTAAAGCTGACCATCGAAAAGAAAGTAGGAAATCGAAGTATTGATTAAGTTCAGATTAAATGAAGTAAGAATAATTAGCATTACCGACTACTCGTATCGCGAAAACTTTGCTGGTTAAATTCCGTCATTTTTGCTGCCCTGCGAGGCGGGACTGAACGGGGAATGTGATAGAATACTACGCCTAGGATTCTAGAAACAAAACCAGACGACGTTCGTTTTTTTTTTTTTTTTTTTTTTTTTTTTTTGACTGAAACGGGGAATCGTCCGATAGTAATTACTACGCCTAGGATTCTAGAAACAAAACCCAGACGACGTTCGGTTTTTTTTTTTTTTTTTTTATTTTTTATTTTTTTTTTGCGGGTTGTAATACGACTCGAAATTTTAAATATTAACCCCAATTCAGGTAGAATAAATAAAAAAAGAAACTTATAAAGCATCTTAATTCTCTGAATTTGACAAATTTTTCTTGTAAAAATAAAATATTTGAAAAGTGGCAAACAAGATCATTCGACTCCCGGGAACAGTTGTTGTCATTTTGACAAATGGAAAAACATTACTTATCTGGAAAGATTCAGTAAGTGATAAGATTAATTTGCCTTGAAAATTTCATGATTTAAATTCATACATGTAAACTGATAAATTAAAAAATATAAGGTTGCAACCTGTTTCTTCCATATTAGCTATATTTATTATTACGCTATAATAGAAATACAACAGGTTCAAACCCTGCTTTTCATATTTAGACATATTCATAATCAATAGGACTGTATGATTATCTGCCAAATTGATAAAAAATTTTTTTTTTTTTTTTTTTTTTTTTTTTTTGCGTGTAAACGACTGAAATTAAATATTAACAATCAGTAAATAAATAAAAAAAAGAAACCTATAAATTTAATCCTGAATTTGACAAATTTTTCTTGTAAATAAAATATAAAAGTGCAAACAAGATCATCGACTCCGGAACAGTTGTTTCATTTTGACAAATGTGAAAAAACATTATATCCTGGAAAATTCAGGTAGTGATAAGATTAATTGCTGAAAATTCATGATTAAATTCATACATTAAACTGTAAATAAAAATATAAGGTTGAACCTGTTTTTCATATTAGCATATTTTATACGCTATAAATAAAAATACAAGGTTCAACCTGCTTTTCATATTAGCATTTCATAATCATAGACTTATGATATCTGCAAATTGATAAAAAAAAAATAATAAATTGAAAAACTATACTATTTAATATTGAATAAATTTCATTTTTTCCCCTTGCATTATATGCTTTTTTTTTTCTCTCCATAATATATTTTTGAACTTAATTCAATATAATTTAATTTATTTTCTCACCTATAGGATGGAGAATAAATCTAAAATTTAAATTTTCTCAACCATAGAGATTTTCACAAATTCGGAGGTCCCAAGACAAAGCTAATTACCTTATATAATTGATAATATTAACCTTCCCAATGAATATATAAAAGAATATACATCCTTCTTTAAAAAAAATAATAAAATAATAAATAAGTACATATATATATATACATCCTCTAAAATTTACAAAATAATTTTATGTAGGTATAGTCATTAGATATCTTTCTCCTACATATTCCTTTTACCTGAAAGAAATGTTAAAATTTAAATTAGTCATATACCAACAAAGGGTATAAATCAGACCATCTCCTGTTATTCATGATTGCAAAGTTCTCATGTTATATTTCTAAATGAAACCATTTCATTTGTCCCATAATTGACAGAATACAGCACCCATAATGCAATTTTTGGGAGATTTCACATCATACTTGAATAGTAATGAAATCTGAATTTGAGGCTGACAGATCAATCTGAAAATGCCTAACGAACGTCACATAACCACAAATTCTTAATATTTCCTTTTTATACAGTTATATTATTACATCGTAATCATATAAAGGTTGAAGGACGAGAAGCACCTTTCAATATGGCTTTTTGGTACTGTAATAAGGACATCAACGAAGACGTAGTGCGCACACATTTGTTGGTTATGGTTACTGGGAAAATGACTGATAATAACTTGACCCGGAAAATATCTTTATGGTTGAAAGATGCAACATCAAGAAACCGTTCGTTCACCGACCAGAAAACTTTTTTTGCTGAGATGAAAAGTAAAAAATTGAAACCGACGTTGTGATAAATAACTACCAGATGTTTACTTGATTCTAATTGTGTGGTTCTTGAAACTTTTGCAGCAACCACTGATTGATACCTTGTCCATTTCTACAGAGCTTCAACACAATCTACAATATTCATTTGAGGCCAAAAATGAAGACAGTTAACCAATGAATTGAATGTAGAAAAGGTTGGCTGTAAAGATTTAAAGATAAACAACCTCTTATATGATAGAGGCAACCAGATTCTGTTCCAAGCACACCTTCAAACCTAATCAAGATTAGAGAAATATTAAATTTGTAGTAGACAAAAATGGACAAGAAGATTGAAACTACAAAGGGTTAGAAACACCGAAACAAAGATTCGTTTTTTTCTTTGCATGAGTACACTTCTCGGTTATTCCCCTATTTCTCCTGCCAATACCAAGAAATCAAGGTATAAAATTATGGCCTTATGGCATTTTTAATTAACTGAACTATAAGTATTGAGTACTTGTTTAAAAAAACGACTGTGGAGTGTAAGGTCTTATCATTTAGGCAATGATCGGTGATTGTGATGGTGGTGGTGAGGATGAGCAGCCAATCTGCATAAGGGCTTGATTTCTTTACTGATGACTTGAACCTAAATAACCTAATCTTTCTGCTAATACATCAACACCTTCTTCCTCTTCGCCTTCACCATTACCTTCACTGAGCAACTCATCCCAAAATCCGTCATCAAGTTCTCTGTCTCCGCTTTCTGGTGGCTCTGCTTCTTCTTCACCTTCTTCTTCTTCTCCTCTCCTTGCCCTACTATATCCTTGCATTTCCAATGCAAGTGCTTCCAGCTCCGAAACTCCAATTCCATAATCTGCAGACTCCTGAGGTTCAGTTTTAATTGTATTAATATTACATTGACTCCCATCACCATGGCTTGAATCACCATTACTTCTTTGACCTAGCTCAATAGGCCTTCTTCTCTTCTTTGTTATTGCTTCTTCAAGTTCCTTCCTTTTATCTTTCTGCTGTGTTAGTTGCTGCAAAAAAGCTGGATTCCGTACTGCTCTAGCCAAGAATTGCATCATTTGCTGCTGTTTTATTTCTGTTCCCTGTAGTCTTTGCTCCATGGCTTGAATATAAGCTCTAGTGTTCTGTTGTTGATGCCTTAGCCTCACTAATTCCATCATTAGATGTTGCCTGTCGCGCTTTAATTGATCAATTTCTCTGTCCAATCCAAATCTTCCAACTTCAACACAAGCGCCTAAAGCTTGCTGTTGAGTTAGAGGCGGAGCAGTTGTCTTTCTTCTTTTGATGGTTTTTAAGAGTTGCTTATGGCCCCTTAAAAACCCTTCATTGGCAAATTCCCATCTATCTGGATCTATCTTTTTAAATCCCTGTGGAATTCAATTCCACATTCTGAATCAATCATCAAGTTCTACAAAAACAGAATTAATTTACAAAGTTCCAAATTCTGAATCAATCATGAAGTTCTGCAAAAACACAATTAATTTACAAAATTACATCTGAAAGCAGAGCAAAACAGGAAAAATATCAGTTTAACACTAATTCTATCATGCTAAATACTTTTTTTCACAGTCAAAATCCAAATACATAAGGTCCCACATGCCCGCATATCCAGAAACTGGCCAACTGGGGAAAATAAAACAAAATTAAAGATTCAAACAAGATTATAAAAAATAATGCAAGAAATAGTTCAAATGAACATTCTAGGCAAGGAGAAAATGAGAATTCCTATCTATGTCTCACTTGGATGAACATTCCAGAACCTCTTAGTCTTAGAACCATCTCCTTGACGGTAGGACCGCTGTCCACTATCACTCTTGTTTAAGCATAAACAATATTTTAATTATACAGAACGGAACCCACCAATCATTTTTGACAAGCCAAATTTCAGGCTAATAAGAAAACATTGGAAAAAAAGGGGACGTTTTTAAGAATTCCAAAACAAGACTAAAATTGAAGAAGAAGAAGAAGAAGAAAGGTAATTGAAGAAGTATCGTACAGAGTACTTACATAGGTGTTCAGTTGCCTGACAAAACTGGAGAAATTATTGTGCTTGAAGTATCTAGGAAGAAGACTAGTTGAGAAGGAGTGAGGATCCCATACTACAAAGCTAGTGCCTTCAGCACTCCATGAAACTACGTAATTGGTATTTGGGTCATCCACCATCTCGAAAGTCTTAGTCAGGAATGGTGGTGGTCCTGTATCATGCAGCCCTTCCATTGGCTGTGGTGGTAGAGCCATTGGCACTCGCTCATCGCCGGATTGCGACGAGCTCGCTCCTAGATACTCTTCTTTTACCACGAAATATGGATTCATAGTTCCAATTCCAGTTGAAGTTAGTGAATTGTGCTGATGCTAGTTTTTTCAATTTAAAAGTTACAAAAACAGAGTCTTGAGTCTTGACTAGGAGACAAAGTAGACAAAATTGAAAACGAGAGAAGAAAGAATGGAATAGAAGTCAAGACAGAATGATGCACTGCAAAAAGTGGAAAGACAAAAAAAAAAAATGGAACTGATATGTGAAGTAATTCAGGTGCGGAAGAAAAGAGGAGACTTGCAGGAAGTTCAAAGCTGAATTCTGGAGACAAACAGTTCGTACAATTTAGTTAGTAGAAAGAATATAAAAAGGTGAGTGATTTGGATGAAAAGAAGAAAATAAAGCTAGTATGGATTTTTTTTTCATTTTCTTTTTGGTTTTTGCAGTAGAATTTTTTTTTTTTTTTTTGGCTCTGTTTTCTTATTCAGGGAAAGGTCAACTGTAACATTACGAAGTTGGTAGGCTCTAATGACCTAAAGCAAGGGAGGGAAGGAGATGTCGTCAAACCTTTTAAATATAGCTAAATGAGGTTTATTAAAATCAATAGAAAGTTCTAGAGTTCTTGGGTGTGGATTTTTTTATTACATATTTCGTAATACAATTTTTTAATTTTTTTAGTTTTTAGCACCTTTCTTCATTTGGCCAAGTATGGGAGAGAAGGAGAGTGTGTGTGAGTGGCCCTTTTGGAAACTTCTCGAACTTACAAGGGTAAGAATGGCATGGTGGATTGAGGCATGGTGTAGCGTAGGACCAATTTTTTGTCGATGGAATAAAAATAATAATAAAAAATACTTGTTTTATTTTTATTTTGGGATTGATTTGTTTAAATTTTATTTACAACTCATTTATGATCAAACAAATACAATTAAAGTATTTATTAATTTTAACCATTCTAAAAAATAAAATGAAAAAAAATTTTTAAAATTTTTATTTTCATTAATTACGTGTAAATCCATAAATGAATAAACGAGATTAATCTTATAATTTTCTATCTCTCCAAGTTATACATCATTCTCTTTTTTAAATTTAATTGGTTGAAAGTGGTGATTGATATATCCCACTTGATGTGGAAATCTAATTAAAAATCATTATTGTGAGCCACAAAAGCAAAGATATTGGACGTCAAACTATATGTACGCCATCTACTTACAAGTTTTTTTTTTTCTACACCGTATATATGTAATTATATGTGATCTAATGATAGATCTACAGTCGAATCCTCTTCACCAATGCTCAAAATTCTTTTTAAATTTAGTTATAATTTTATCTACTTATTTGATAAATATATTAATAGTGAAAATATATTACTTTTTTTATGAACTCTTATGAATTAAAAAAAAAAAAAAGATTTTTTTAAGCAGACGCTAATCACTGCGTCATGGCTATATAATATTTAATTGTATATACTAACTGCAGTTAAATTAACATATTTAACATTACAATAATCCCAACGGGGTCAAAAGGATACAATATCTTATTTGTTTTCAAATTATAAAATAATTTACTCCCACAAGATCTAGACAGAAAGGACAACTTCGATCCACTAAATTATTAAGAAAATAAGATACTTATCCATACAAAAACCTTCTACATTCTTCTTGAATGTACTAGATCTTGCGGTGGAGTTTCCATTATTTTTATATTACTAACAACAAATTGGAAATAATAAGAAAATATGAATGTACTCTTTCAGTTGTTGTCGTATTATGAATTGATTCATAATATCATTATAATAAAAATAACATTTAATTGCTACAGTTTTTTTATTACAAAAATTCCATGATTATAAAGTTCAAATTTATTTTAGTTTTTAAGTTATTTAAAATTGTTTGTAATCATATTTGAGTTTATAGTTATCATTAGTTTTTATGTAAGATATTGTATTTTGTTAATTAAAAAAACCTCAGGAATATATTTAATTGTTTGACTTGATTAAAAAAGTGAACTTAAGACTAATAATAACTGTCCATAAATATGCTTGTCATCCAATGACGTGTCCACAACTGTTGCACATAGTTCGTAGTGTAGGCAATCTTTCAAAACACCTGACAATCTCTCCTGTACGAGGTGTGAAGGGAATGTAATGATTTTTTTTTTTTTTATGGACTAATTAAGGACTAATCTTTGATTCTTGAATACTTCTATTCTCTCGACTTGTGGTCAAGAATTAGTTAGGCATAAGCCATAAACGTGCACGTTTCCTTTTTATGGAAAGAAAGAAACAAAATGCAACAAGTACAAGGCGGATTTTTAAAGCACTTAAAGGCGATAAATTTCTTTAATTTACATGCACACGTTGTAATTAGGTCTATCGTATGGTGGTTCATTAATTAAGTTAAACTTTTTGGTTGGTTATTACGTCATTTGCTCCCTTGCGATCACATTATCAACTTCAATCTTAGAAGTGATCTTATTTTGTTTTGTTATAACAAAATCATTATGTTCATTGAAATCAAAATCATTTATATTTTGAGATAAAATAATAATTTAAAATGATTAATATTTAAAAAATATTAATTAAAAATAATAATGCTCTCATTTTATTTTATTATATTCAATGCTCGTATTAACTGAAATAACAATTAATAATTCTTCTGTTATAAATATTTTTTTTTATTACGAGAAGAGAAAAACATTAAAAATTGGAAAGAAACTTCTGGAAGTTAAGAAAAATGCAATTGTTGTATGCAGTTTTGGGGAGAAAGTTCTATCATCTATGGATATCGTTCAATTGTTGTCATGTTGTGGTCATAGATAGCATTAGCGACAGTTAAGGTGAAAAAGTACAATATGGGCACAAAAACAATCGTCTCAAAAAATGTAATATGTAGGAACCATGACACAGCTTACAATATTATATAAATATTTTATTTTATCTTCTAAATAAGATAATATTCTTTATTCCCAGGCACACTCTCAGAGACTGACCATATCCATTACATAAATAATAAATTATTAACAATGAGATGCATCCATCCCACTTGGTACCTTCTACACACTTCTTGAAAGTACTAGACTCCTTGGGGTCTCATAGTGGGTTAAACCTATATATACATGGGTCCGATTAATTAGATTCAAACCAAATTTTGCTCTATTTGACATTTCATTTTAAACTTGATATTTAAATGTTTCATTGAAAAATAACTTATTAAAAGAAAAGTGCAATTCTCCTTTTTATACCTACAATCACATACGATACAGAATAACTTGTTGATTAACAGAATAATCTGGTACGTGCATGTAAGGATCAGTTATCTTTGGAAAGACAGGTGAGGGTGGTTAAGGTGTATATGTAGAGAGGCCAGTGGGTGGTTGACTTGTTGGCTAACGAAGCTCATGCAGGCCCGATGGGACTGCGAGTCTTGGATTCTCCCTCCGCTGAAGCAAGACGTCTTATTGATGCTGATAGAGCTGGTGCGGTCTGGCCACGAGTAATGTCGTAATTGAGTTTAATATTCTCTAATGTATTTATTTAAAAAAAAAAAAAAATTTCAAATTCAAAAGAAGTGTGGACCTGAAAGTGGCTCGTTGCCTGCAATTCTCTTGATTAATAGGAAAAGCCCAATACAAACTTATTAATGGCAAGCCCAGTCCGCGGTCAATCTATTACAAGTTACGACAGGTTCTCTCGACTTAAATGAACGCAATGGTACCGTTTCCTTACTTTCCAAGTCGTTTTGACGAACGACAGCATGATTGCTACGGCTCCGTTACTAGTGTCGTTGACGCTTATACGAGTTCTGTCCTTGGACGTTTGTTTATTCAAAGCTGAGGGATTTGTTATTAGTTGTCGTAGAACAAAGATAAAAAAAAAAAAAAAGCGCGCGAAGTCTTATGATGCTGATAGGAGCTGGTTGCGCGGTCTTGGCCACGAGTAATGGGTCGTAATTGAGTTTAATTATTCTCTAATTTATTTATTTAAAAAAAAAAAAAAAAATTTTATTCAAATTTCAAAAGAAGTGGTGGGACCTGAAAGTGCGCTTCGTTGCTGCAATTTTCTCTGATTAATAGGAAAAAGACCCAATACACAAAACTTATTAATGGGCAAGGCCCAGTCGCCGGGGTTCAAGTCTTATTTACATAGTTAGCGACAGAGTCTCCTCTTCGAACCTAAATGAACGCCAATGGTTACCTCTTATCCTTACTTTCCAAGTCGTTTTGACCGAACGACAGCCATGCATTGCTTTACGGCCCTCCCGTTACTAGTGTCGTTGACGCTTTATACGACGTTTTCTGTCCTATTGGACGTGATTGTTTATTCCCAAAGCTTGAGGGTGATTTGTTATTTTAGTTGTCGCTAGAACAACGATAAAAAAAAAAACAAAAAAGCCGGCCCTCGGCGAATCATTTTTTTTTTTTTTTTTGTCCTATTTTCCTTATGATTTTCTCTTTCAGCGCGCGAATCATTTTTTTTTTTTTTTTCCATTTCCTGATTTCTCTTCTTTCTCGGATTCATGTTTACGATATCAAACTTCAGTGAGTATCGAGAAATTGATTCAACGGACAATTATGTTTACGTTTAATTTGAAGCTATTAGTTTTAGGGTTTGTTATCACCGTATATGCGACAAGACGCTGTGGCGGAGAAACGTCGACGTGTTTGATGGTGTACACTCAAGGCGGTGCTCCGGCAGTATTTCAATCCCCAAAATGCCCTCGCTGGAATCTCCCGGAGTACGATTCTCGATCACGCACCACCACTGCTTCCGGAGGCCGACGTTGTCAATGGGCGATGCTTCAGGGTCGTAGGAAGTCTCAGGAGGACCGCGTACTTTGTGCTCTGGACGTTCGCATTCCCTTTCCTGGTCTCTCTTTCTATCTCCCTCTCTCATGTTTAAATCGTATATGTTTGTGTATGCAAATGCATATGAACCTGGAATTTTAGTGTTGTCTATTAACATCTTCACAAACTTGTGCCTTATGATTTCACATTCTCTGATCACAGATTCACAGTTTTTGTACTTTAAATAGTAAGGTTTTGTCTCACATATAACCTTTAATTTTGGAGCAGGTAAAACAGGGGTTAAGGAAGTTGTGGTTGGAATCGTTGCAGTGTTTGATGGTCACAATGGTGCTGAGGCTAGTGAGATGGCTTCAAAGTTGTTGCTGGAGTATTTTGCTTTGCATACATATTTTCTATTGGATGCCACGTATTCTTTTGCGTTGAAGAAATCTACTGGAAAATTACCTTGCAGGGGAGAAAAGGATGCTGTTTTTCAGGTGTTAAATTGGGATGATGAGCTTGGTTGGCATGAGCTGAACTTTGACAGGTGCTTTTCAAAATGCATTTTTATAGTCAATTCATAAATATGAATTTGGAAATTTTGTTTGAAGCAATATTTGTTTGAATGTCAGTTATTGGGATTGGTAGTTGATTTTATGTTTAAGATCTAATCCTATCCTTCATCATGGTAGCAATTGATGTTAGTTTTTCTACCTTGTTATCATGGCCAATTATGTATTAGTCTCACTTGTCATGCCAAATTGGCAAATGACTATAATCATGCGAAACAAAAAATTGCAGACCTTTTTTTTTGTTTTTTAACTGATAAAACTTACATCAGAATTGTGTTCAGCACAAATTGACAATATCTTGTTCATGTTAGCAAAGTATAGAAAACCAGAAGCCATGAATTCACAAGACACGGGCATAAAACAGAACCTTTTGGAATCTGAAATAGTATTTTTGACTTGCAGGTTTATGTTAGTATCATTATTGCATAAGTTGATGTCTAAATCATGAATCTTGAATGCTGCAATTTTTTAAATTTGCAGTCTAAAATGTTTTTGCAGGTTTAATTTTCCATTGCCAGAAATTTTTGATGATTCTTTTCATTTGGAAATTTTGAAGGAAGCATTGTTGAGAGCTATCCGTGATATTGATGCAACATTTTCTAAGGCAGGTTCACTTTGATTTGACTTTACTTGCCCCTTACTCATGGCATTCCCTTTGTTTTACTTATGTTGATGGTTGGCATTCATTCATTGGGTTGTGAAGGAAGCATCCAGGAAAAATTTTAATTCAGGTTCTACTGCCACCATTGTTCTGATAGTGGATGGCCAAATTTTAGTGGCGAACATTGGAGATTCAAAGGCTCTTTTGTGCTCTGAAAAATTCCAGTCTCCTGCAGAGGCAAAAGGTCAGAAACATCTTGACCCAGTACAATTTGTTCAAAGTTCAGACACAAAATCTCTTACCTGCACGATTGTGCTCTTGGTCAATGGTTCATGGTCCATCTATTGTGTAATGTTTTTGCGTGTCTGAAAATGGACTGTAATATTTTTGACAAAGGAGAACATGGTCAAGTTAATTTATTTGATGGTCTTTGTATTTTCAGCCACTTTATTAAGGTTATACGGAGAGCAGAGACGCAATGGTGTCTTTTCACCTGCAAGATATCGGGACAGAATACAATCAGTTGCATCCAATGGGCTGGCATATTTTATCGTTGAGGAATTGACCAGAGATCATCACCCAGATAGAGATGATGAAAAGCTTCGAGTAGAAAATGCTGGTGGATATGTTAATGAGTGGGGTGGTGTGTCTCGCGTAAATGGCCAGTTGGCTGTTTCCCGAGCTATTGGAGATGTGTATTTTAAGAGGTAGGATTTGTGATCACTAAAATTAAATAATTTGCCATATCCTTCATGTCTAATTTGATCCTATTGCGACCTAAACATTAAAGCGTGCTAACTTTCATTCTGCCTCTTCGTTAACCAACAGCCTTAGCTGGATTGCAATTTCCTTATAATGTGAAGAAATTATATGTGCTTTTCTCATTCAATGTTTCTGAATTATCTCCAGTTATGGTGTTATATCTGCACCTGAAGTGACCGATTGGCAACCTCTCTCCACAAATGATACATATCTAGTGGTTGCATCTGATGGCATGTTTGAGAAGTTGAGTTTGCAGGATGTTTGTGATATACTTTGGGAGGTGCACAGTCATGGTGGTGAGAGATCAGAACTTTCTCCATGTTCACGCTCATTAGCTGAATGCTTAGTAAACATGGCCTTTGAAAAGGGCAGTTTGGACAATGTGGCAACTGTTGTTGTTCCATTAGAATATATTGAAATTCCTCAAAAACCGCCAAGGGAGAGGTGTGTTGGAGACGGAGACATACATTGCTCATCTCTTGGACTAAAGAAGTTCATGCATGAGCAATCAGGTAAGTTTCTCTTCTCTAAACTTTCTGAAGATGTTTGTGTTGACTCAATATGGGCACTAGAATCATTTTTTTGTGGCAGCATCATTGTCGGTAATACTAGGGAATTGTGACTTAATAATTTATTTTCCTTAGCATTATCCATTATGTTGTTGTAATATTTAAGAAAATAAAATAGTTAGGGTATCTTGAGAAGTTTATGTGCATAAATTAAGGTGGTCTCAGCATCATTATTTTGGCTCTCTAGTAGAATGGTTGGGACAAGGCGGGCATTATGTCAGGTTGGTATCATTCTGGAACCCTATGGTTGCAAAAGTATATAAAAGGTTAAAATCGCTGGAAGGTTTGCTTTTCTCTTGTTGGTGTTGCTCTTATCCATGGTTGCATATCGAGTGCTCCTGATTTTCAATTTTGTTTGGAATTTCCACAGGACTTGCTACTACACTTCAGAATTTGATGAGAGGTGTTCTTTGATCTTGTATTCTGAATTGCGTGAGGGATGGTTAGTTGGGTGGTAATTCACAAACCAAAATCTTGCCATGGTCTTAGACTGTTCGTTTTAGCATCTAAGGATAGAGCAAGATGGAAATAGTAATGACTAATTCTTGCAGTTAGTTCAACTTTGGCATAAGATGATGAGGACTAAGGTGGTTCATACTAGAATGGATGGAGGCCATGGCAAAACCTGATGTCACTCGTGTACTGTTGTTTTCATTGTAATTATTTCTTTTGAAATGAGTAATTTACAACAAAAAGAATTATATTTTCTCTAACAAAAGATAAAATTGTTGTGCATTAGTATTCTAGTATTTGCTTTATTTCCTAGATGGAAAGAATCTGGAGTCTGATCATGCATTGGATTCTTATGTGCTTGAGAGCAACCTAAACCTGTCAGCTTATCCTTGCTTTCTAATTTTTTGAGACCATCAATTGTGAACAACTGACTGATTGGCCATGTGTGATGCTAATCTATTCTTGTTTTGTGAAGTTCAAGCCTATTAGGTGCAGATGTATAGGTTATTGGTAAGGCATTAAAAGCTTATGCTGTTAATATTTGCTTATCTATGATGTTAGATCTTCATTTTCTGAATTGAGTGAGTTTAACTCATGTAGGTTATTGGTAAGGCATTAAAAGCTTATGCTGTTAATATTTGCTTATCTATGATGTTAGATCTTCATTTTCTGAATTGAGTGAGTTTAACTCATGTAGGTTATTGGTAAGGCATTAAAAGCTTATGCTGTTAATATTTGCTTATCTATGATGTTAGATCTTCATTTTCTGAATTGAGTGAGTTTAACTCATGTAGGTTATTGGTAAGGCATTAAAAGCTTATGCTGTTAATATTTGCTTATCTATGATGTTAGATCTTCATTTTCTGAATTGAGTGAGTTTAACTCATGTAGGTTATTGGTAAGGCATTAAAAGCTTATGCTGTTAATATTTGCTTATCTATGATGTTAGATCTTCATTTTCTGAATTGAGTGAGTTTAACTCATGTAGGTTATTGGTAAGGCATTAAAAGCTTATGCTGTTAATATTTGCTTATCTATGATGTTAGATCTTCATTTTCTGAATTGAGTGAGTTTAACTCATGTAGGTTATTGGTAAGGCATTAAAAGCTTATGCTGTTAATATTTGCTTATCTATGATGTTAGATCTTCATTTTCTGAATTGAGTGAGTTTAACTCATGTAGTTTCTGACAAGGGAGTGACTTTTCTGCCCTGTGGGAGAGTAAGATTAATGCATTTTAACTTGTAAACAACAACAATTACAACTAAGCCCTAATCTCAGACTAGTTGCGGTTGGTTATATTAATCCTCTGTTTCCATTTTAGTTCAAAGTAATGTCAAGTAGTAGTTGGTCAGATCACGGTTGCAGTATATATCTTTTATTTTTCTGTTGTGATTCATACGCTTGAATACATGAAAGTCTGATACTTACATTTGGAAGATTTGAAAACTTATTATATATTTAATGGAGAAAGAAAAGGATCTGAGACAGATTCTTGTATGCAAACAATGCTGTTTTTTTCTTCTTCCTCTAGGTTGAAGGAAGACGTGGGAATTTCGGATGTTATTATTTGTCTGAGAACTTAGACAATATGGATACACTGCAAGCTCAAAATAATGAAAAAGAAAATTATGTGTATGACCTACCTCGAGCTCTACCCGGAGCCTTCAGTCACCATTATGGTAAGTTAAGTTAATCTGAGTACCTTTTCTTTTCCATAGTGGATGGGTAGTCAATTTTTTCTTCCAAGTTCTCCATGGTGGCATTGTCTCATGGTCCTATTCTGCTTTTTTACAATGTTTATGGTATCTTAAAATTGCCAATAGACTCCTTTCACAAATGTGATTATTGTTATAGTATCGAGTTTGTATTGACTGGTTGGGTGTGTGTATAGATGGATAATATTTTTTGCATGGATTAACCAGTTCCAGGTTTTCAATTTTATTTTAGGTGGACCTTTGAATTTGTATAATGACCTGAATTTCTGCTTGCATTTTGGGATGAATGTTGATGGAGTTAAAGATCAATGCACTAATCCTGAAGTCTTTGCTAGCTTCCTTGGCTTGCTTGAATCTATTCCTTTCAATGATGTTGGTTCAAATTATGGTTCAACTGAGCATGCGACGCCTGACTTGAGGTACCTTTTCTTCCATTGATTTTTTCCATCCTTTTGTGACGATTGTGGAAATGGGACAATTCAAAATTGAAACTTCCCAGTGTTCAACATGGGAAGAGCAAAGTTCAATTCTATGACCAATCAGCTGAACTCTAGTTAATTCACTTAACATATACTATATAGAATGACTGTGCTTGGGATTTTAGCAAAGCAAGGTGTGCTGGATTGTAAGCCTTGTTATGCCACAAATTTAGAAACTAGAGACGGACAGGTGGGAATTTGGATGGAATTGGAGTGGTCATGTCTTGTTCTAGCATAAGCTGTGCTATGGTTCTGTGCTTGTGTGCTGCTGCTGCCCCATGTTTTTACTTAAGCAATCTCTTTATCAGTGCTTGTAATCATTGCCTTTATTGAGTTAGTGCTAACTCACTTTCAAACTTGATTCTATGCCTTCTTTTCTCTCTGATTAAATCACTAAGTTAATCTTGCTTTTTGGTTGTTAGGTATATATTAAAGAAACGGTTTGGTCGCGGATCATATGGGGAAGTATGGCTGGCATTCTATTGGAATTGCCATGAAGATAAAAATGCTTCAAGTTGGACCGGGAAGAATGAAAATATCTCATCTACGAATTGTTTTAATGCAAATAGAAGAAATTCAGATCATAGGACTACCCATGACTGCAGTGCTGGTTCTCCTGACGATGACTTGTTCATTTTGAAACGCATTATGGTAATTTTCAAAATTGAGTTATGTTCACTATGATCTGATTGTGTTGCTTCAGGCATATGCATGATTTATGCAGAAACTGTGTCTTAGACATTATATCTAATTCCTTACCTTGTTTAGTGATGACTTGCAGTTATTAAATTTTTTGCAGCATCTCTTCTGCCCTTTGATAATGACGAAAACATCTATGAAAAACTATGACCAAGATTCCTTGTTTGCCTCTGTTTGAAATCTTCTATGTTGGTATAAAAGAAAACATTGGGCAAAAAACAACACAAATCTTTTAGTCATATGGTTCATTTCTCACATACAATCTTAAGCTAGAATCCTTCTTTGAGCTTGTTCAAGTACTTTCACTGGGAATTTTGGAGTACTTATTATTCTCAATTATTACCTTGAATATATTTCCTCAATATAAATCTTGTTTCTTTTCTGGGCATTCATGACATTGATGATGTGGTCATTCGTTCGGGAAAAGGTTAGGCTCAACTGCCTGATGCTAGTGAAAAGTGAAGGAACCATGTTACACAAGATTTACTAAGTTAACTCCAGATAATTAATTTGATTCCATCTTAATGTTTGCTTTCACAGTTTGTGCTTCAATGCTCCTAAGCTAGGACAGACTAAAGGTGCATCTAGTTGCTTTGTTTGAGAACCTCTCTAAATTGATCAGTTACTTATTATTTTTCCTCATTTTAATTTTAGAAGCTGTTGATGGTTTAGGAGGTGTTAATGTTTCTCACTGTTTTCATGCACCTAGAAATTTTTGAAATTATTGTCTCTTACTTTTTTAGCATCTCATTATATTGGTCCCATTTTTGAGTGGTAACTTTTGAAGGTGAAATTTGTGAAAGAAGATTTGATAACTGTAAACAGGTAGAGAGAGGAGCTGCTGTTTATTTAAGTGGTCTACGGGAGAAATATTTTGGTGAAGTTTTTCTAAATGCTTCCAGATGTCTCGGAGGTCCAATATCGGATGGAATCACAAGCTCAGTACTGGAAGAGTTGCAATCTAGTTCTAATTACGTATTCGAACCAAATGAACCAAGTTATGGATTAGGGAATGGTTGGTCAAACGTGTCCTCCAACAAATTTAGAATCCAAAGACCTGCTTTTGAAGAAGGTTTGAACCATATAGCAAGATATGTAGAGTCTTTTGAATCTCAATCTAATGAAATCTGGCTTGTGTTTTGTCATGAGGGCATGTCCTTGTCAAGGCTTATGTATACTGTGGAGGAAGCAGAAAATAATACCACTAAAGAAAATATGGAGGAAGCAAAATATGTTCAGGTATTGCATCCATCAAAGTGGTGGCAGTGGTTGAAGACAACAGAAGCAGGAAAAGAGGAAATGCGCAACCTTATATGGCAATTGGTAAGTCTAAATGAATTCTTGATTCTCACATCCTGAAGTTTGTGGTAACTCAGTCTCACCCACCTTTCTCCTCTTTCTTTCATATATGGACATTGCATAAAGCGTTCGTTTGCTTAGTAGTATTCAGTGTTTTATACATAGACAGGGGATGATTCAACTTTGAAAGTGTGATTTTTCCAAATAAAAACAAGTTATTATTCCTTTGTTAGCTGAACTGATCATGATTAGGATATCACTAACATTAGGTGATTAAGTGTGTTCTTATTGTTCAAAACATAGTTACCTAATCCATCAAACTGGGTGGGAATTATATTCTGGATTGCAGTTCTTTTGCGATTTGGATCATGTTAATGTGAGCAATATGATTTTTGCATGGAATTCATCGAACTAGAAGAAGTTGAAAAACACTGATAGAAGTGAGATGACATGGGAAAGAGGAATGCTGATTGATTTTGCAAGTATCGCAGTATTTTTGTGAGCAATTTAATCTGAGTTTTCCTTAGTGAGGGAAAGAGGAAGAGAGATGACATGATAAAGGGATCTCTTTCTTAGTTGCATAGAATGATGGAAGTCCATGGTGGAGACTAGAAAGAGATGAGATAAGAATAGAATGGGACATTTCTTCAAATGGGTAGCTATGAAATAAGTAACAGATGGTAGGTGGGGCGTGGATGACTAAGAGACAGTAAAGTTCGAAGTAAAGTGGAAAGAAATATGTGTGGTTGGCCACTTAAACTTCAAATATTTGATTGAGTTTTGTAATTATGATATGTGATTAAATGGTTAAGAAAAAAAATTACATCATTTATCTTTATATTTTTGGAAAAAAAATATTAAGCGATCTGAAGAACACTTCAAAACCTACCCAGCCTGCACGAGTGAACCAACTGAGCCTACCCCCTCAACCTATCCTAAGTTAGTAGTGAACCTTGGTCTCGTACCTGCACCAGGATTCCAAATTTGCTGCATTCCAGGTAATTATGATTTAGAAATTCATTTCTGATGAAATATTGGTTTGGCGTCAAGTACAACAAAGTTTATTTTAATTGCATTGTCTATTGGCAAAAGGACACTGATTTGTGATTAGTTCTTTAATGGATTTCTAATTAATATGCTTCAAGTTTCTAGTAATAAGCTTTTGCTCATGTTGTTTCAATTGAAGAAAGCTTTTTGGAAATTTGTTTCTGTTTTGTTTCAAAGGTTTACTATTGGAATATACGATATCTGATACTGCTGTTTTTTCACGTTTGCAGTTGATGGCTCTCAAATCCTGCCATGACCGCAACATCACCCACAGGGATATCAAACCTGGTGAGAGGATTGAGGTCTTTTTCTATTAGGATCAATTTATGATTTTGAAAGTATATTAGAAGTATAAATTTATAAATAGTGCCTCGTGGAAAATCTGGTACCTGCAAATGCATTGATTAAAGGATCCAGGATAATGTTGATAACAATTGGCTGGCCTTTATTGTTCCATTTTTCTTGTTTAATCCCCCTGTTGAGCTATTCATGCATTCACTGTCATGTCATTGGGCAAAACTATTGGCAATAATTGTGCCTACTCAAAGGATACTTGCATTTTCTAAGACACGTTTTTTTCCCAATGTCAATATTCCTTTTTTGGGATTATGCTATACTCAAGATGGTTTCATGTTTCATATTGATAGAGAACATGGTAATATGCTTTGAAGATCAGGACACTGGTAGATGCTTGAAAGGAGGTCCCAGCTTAGAGAAGAAATATAGCACCAAAATGTATGATAGAGTAGTAGTCATTCTTTAACTTGAAAATCTCTTCTGTTATAAAATTTTTGCTACACATTAATTTTCAGTCATTGATTAGTGATCAAATGTGCATTTTGGAGAGGTTGCAATATGTGCTTTCTGATTATGTCGTGATTTATGAGCTGGTTATTGATCCCACTTTTATTGATCATTTAGGCGAATTATTGACTTTGGTAGTGCAATGGATGAGTTCACTCTCAAACATTTATATGGACCAACAGGACCTTCTAGGTATCTCATTTCTCTTCAGGAGGCTTTTCTGTTTTCCATGCCTGTGTTTTAGCATATCACCGTTATGATACATATCTATTTTGTGCTAATTAGGGCTGAACAAACTTATGAGTATGCTCCTCCGGAAGCGTTTCTTAATGCTAGTTGGTATCAGGGGCCAACAGGTTCAAATTTGAAGTATGTTGTCCTTCCACTTACTGGTGTAGAGTTTTAGCAATTCTATCTGTTTTGTACAGGACATTATCTTCCATGCTCTGAGTATTTATCTTTATTTCTTACAAGTGAAAGTCACCGTTTAAATATATTTGATTAAATTGTTGTCTATACTCTTTTTCTTTTTGGCAGGTACGATATGTGGAGTGTAGGTGTTGTGATTTTAGAGTTGATCTTGGGATCACCAAATGTTTTTCAAATAAGTTCTCTAACACGGGCCTTTCTAGATCCACATATTGAAGGTTGGAATGAAGACCTGAAGGAGCTTGCATACAAGTGAGTGCCGTCCCATGTGCTTTTATAATCATGAATTTCTCAGATTCTAAATGTATATGAAACGAGATTGCAGATGATTTTCTTTGACATGATCTGCTTTTGAGCATATTCTTTTCACATGCATGAGTTTTTAAAAGTTTACGAAGTTATTTGTAAGAGTGTCCAAGTTTTTTGAGGTGACTTGAGAATTAAGCTTCAACTTGTTTGCATTTGATAATCATGCTGAGGTGGTTGTCAGTGGAAATTCATACACTAGAGGCCCACTTGTCTTCAGCTTGTCCTTCAATTCAAAAGGAGGGTTGAGGGTGGGAAAGAGCTGTCAAATCCATTATTGTGTAACAAGCTTTAACCTGGAGTTCTGTTTCTGTGCCTTACTGATGGAACCAAGAAGTTTCATATGAAAACAGGATCAAAGATTGTAATGTTAACCTTAGTGTCAGAAGATGATTCTTTTTTTTCTCCTTCTATGAGTACAGACGAGTTATGTTTCTGCAGATATTACCAAATAAAGATTAGAAAACTAGATTGAGTTTTTAGAGAAGCTGCTCTAAGCCTCACTGATGATAAGGCTTCCAAGCTTTTGCTTCCAACCACTCCTATTGATCCCTGTTAAATTTAGATTCAAATGAGGGGTTACGGTCTCTGTGTGTGTGAACCTCCTCTGGATGTGACTTCTGTACATCTTGTTCCACCAGTTTCAAATTATATGTATTAGATTCTTATTCAAGGAAAAACTTGAATTTAATATTTTTATGATGTTTTGACAATGTATTTGAATTTGTGGTGATTGGAAGTCACTAGAATGTCTTTAATGGTTGTGAGCTGCTTAACTGTTAATGAATTCTTTTAATTGCAAACAGCTAGTCTGGAAATTTACCAAATATTTAAAGGTGAGATTTGATGTGAGTCATAAGACAAATTTTTGTGGTTAGAAAGAGAATCCTCGCTACATGATGGAGGGAGAATAAACCTGTTTCATCATTTAAGAATTAGAATAGCTTTGACATTGACAACTCTGGCTATTTTTGTGGCACCAGACTTAGATCATTCATGGAGTTATGTATCTTAATCCCTGGGAGTTCCTCTAAACATCATGGCACAATGGGCCAAGTAAGTTTACCATCTCAATTGCTTAATGCCCTTAATTTTCTCTGCATGACAACATATTTCATTGGTGTTATCTTAAGAGAATTCTGTTTCTTTGCAAAAAAACTGGTTGTTAAGATCGAGCACTGGCTAGTCTCCTGATGTACTTAATTACTAAAATGTAATTACTTCTCTGATTGCTGCTGCTAGGAAAAAGAACTAGGTCTTATAAGTATTTCTTTTGGTTGCCTATGACCTTATTGCTGGTCTAATCACTTACCTATCCAAAATATAAGCTGCTTGAACCATATGGACCTAGGCACCAATGGGAGAGAACAATTATGAGAAATGAAAGGTTGCCCAATTGTTTAGACCAATAAAAAAAAGAAAACAAAACCTATTGATGGTACAAATGGTTTCTTGGTCTGAAATATAATTCATGTCTTATACGCGAAAGGTAATTTCTCTTGTATGTCTATCCGCCCCCCTCCGCCCCCCCCCAGAGGAAGAAACAATTATGAGAAATAAAGGTGCCCCAATTGTTTAGACCAAATAAAAAAAAGAAAAACCAAACCTATTGATGGTCACAAAATGGTTTTCTTGGTCTGAAATACTAATTCATGTCTTATACGCGAAAAGGTAATTTCCTCTTGTATGTCTATCCGCCCCCCCCTCCGCACCCCCCCCCCCCAACACCAAAAAAAAAAAACCAAAAAAAAAAAAAAGAAAAAAAAAAGGAAGAGATAATAGAGCTTTTTTTTTCATGCTATTCTGAGCAATACTGTGTTTTGCTATCTCTCATTAGATTTTAATCATGCTCTGTGCATGCTGAAAAATCTTATCTTTTGATAATCAGGCTGGAGCTTCACCTGCTTCTTGGAAATGCTCCGAAGAGTTCTTTTCCGAACAAATCAAAAGTAGAGATCCTCTGAAATTAGGGTAATATGCAATCTCATATACACTGTATTTGATTAAACTACAGCATGACTATGTACTATCCATTTTCTCTGTTTGCCAGCATTTTTCACATCTGGTATTTTCACTGTCTGCAGGTTTCCAAATGTTTGGGCTTTACGGTTAGTACGCCAACTATTACTCTGGAATCCCGTAAGTTCACAGAAATAATTTATGAGAATGTGCATTTAGAGCCATAGCTTGTGAATTTACCAATATTTTTTGCATATATAGATGCATAGTAGTCTAAGTCTGTTTGACATTTAAGCATCTTTTTAGATTGGGTTATGAGAATTTTTAAGACCACTTTTAAATATTGATAAAATCCAAGTTATGTAAGGAAAATTACACGTAAAATTTAAAATTGATAATTGTGGAAAGAAAATTTGTGTAGCCAGTTATCTGTATGCATACCTGTTTCATTTTTCAATTAATCATATTGCCACTTTTGAATGTATAAGCTGGGTCCTAATTTCTTGTGATTACAGGAGGATCGATTGAGTGTTGATGATGCTTTGCGGCATCCTTATTTCCAAACTCATAAAAATTGAGTTCGCAAGAAGTTTACAAGTTTTTCCATTTGATGCACCAGATAATCAATATTCCCAAAAGGTAATTTTCCCAATCATGAGATGACTGAACCGGAAAGCACGTCCCATATTCTTTTTCATTCTAATGTTAAAATTTCAATCTTGTCACTCTAAAGGAAAATTCAAAAGAATCACAAATGAGAGGCTTTTCAGTGGAAGATTTTGAAGATTGAAATACCGATAGAAATAAGATGAAGTGATGCCCTAATCTCTTAATTGGGTTGGCTCCTTACAATGCCATGCTGTTCATCAGCTCCAAAATTTCATCAAGACCTGACTATTTGGGGATTCTATTGCTCACAGGCATCACTGTTAATGCCAAACGCCAACAATCCTCTTGACCCACAGGATCAGAATGGAAGTATATGGTTTATCATGTTGCGATTCCGTTATCACCGATGTAAGCATTTCTTAATCTCTTTTACAACGTTCTACATTGCAATCTGAACCTTTGACAACCTATTCGTCCCATTCTTTCTTTTTATACGTTCATGTTTGTAAATTCTATTCTTTATTTATTGCAGATTTTCTTTATGTAACTTGAAGGAACAAAAATCAATAAGAAAAATAAATTATGTTTTGGAAATTCCTGCATTTATTGTTTATTCAATATTTGGCCAAGCTGATTTTGGTTGTACTTCTCTATGTGGGCAGTATTATCACCAGTTAAAAAGGCAAAGAAATAGCGTTGATGTGTCATCACAATACAGAAAAATCTACAAGGTCCTGCTTCAAATGGTAATTTTGCCTGCAAATTGACAGTAGCTCATCACTCAAATGCTAATGAAGAAGGGTCATGCATAGAAGCTGCGGATTGTTGTTATCAAAGTAGTAAAAAAGAAACTTAAATTTCTGATGTTCTTGGAATCACGCAAGGATAAAATAGTTTCAGAAACAAATATTTTTCAATTCACAGCTCTTGCCAAGAATTTTTAGGGGAAATTCCATTTCTAGAGCCAAACAATTAATTTACATGCTCGAAATCATTCAAGAAATTTGTCTTAAGGGTACTACAATAGCAGACAAATTATCATAGCTGCCTTTATCATATGCTGTATTTACTATACAATCTGCTATTGAGGTTGAAGACAGGCATGAATGCGACAATTTCGAGTCTTGACTTCCTTGGAGATGCGAATTACATTCAAAAATAAGATCACCGATATCCTGTTGCGTCAAGCTCTCAAATATACCATCAGATGCAACCACCAAATAAATGTCGTTTGCAGTTAAAAGTCGCCAACCTGTAAACTCAGGCTCAGGTATAACTCCATACCTAATGACAATACAGTTCCCTTAGAGCCTCTCTGGATTTCAAAAATCAACTTGCTATCTAATCCAAGTTGGAAAATCACCTTTTCAAATATACATCACCGATTGATCGAGACATGGCAAGCACCCCATTGACTCGAGGCACACCCCTCATGATGACAGAACCACCAGCAGCTTCAATTCGAGCTCTTTCATCTTCTCTGACTGGATGATGATCATCTGTTAGTGCTGTTGCGGAGATATGCACCGTGGAATCACCTATCATTTCATCAACATCTAATTCATTAGGTATCTTATCAAACTGATATGATAGACTTAACCTAAATTTATTCCGAAACAACTTTTTTCTGATTCGAACTCATAATGGAAGACAGAACAAAGAGTGAACAGAAAGATTCGGACCTCCAATTCCTGAATCAGTCTGAGTACTAATTTTGTCGGACAAGAGAAGAGCTTTTGAGTCACCAACATTGGCAACTAAAATCTGCCCATCAAACAAAAGAACAACAACAGCAGTAGAGCCAGAGAAAAAGTTGTTTGTAATAGCTTCCTGAAAGCATAGATTATAGAACAAGCCATAAAGAACGTTAATTTCCTTAAAGAGAAGCAGACACTAAAATCAAGGACAGAAATGAAATAAGCCACCCACTTGCCTGAGAAAAACTGAGATCAATGTCACTGATTGTCTTGGATAAAGCTTCTTTTAGAATTGCCAGCTGAAACGATCTGTAATCGCTTGATGATGACAATGCATTACGATGTTGTGCCATTTTCTTGTATGATTGAAATACAACATTTACGTGGAAGTAATCAAACAATAGATGTGAAGCCATTTTACTAGCTTCCTGACCACCATGTCCATCAAAAACTGCTATAATACCGACTGTATCCTCCTCAAGCCCATTTTTGCCTTCATATGAGCAGCTTTTCTTAGTAAAAATATTAAACAATAATTTATTCAGTCTTTCTCAAAGCAAGATGAAATTCTGGATTCTGATTATTATAAATAATTTTTACCTGGCAATAATAGTTTCAGGTAAAGATTACAAGCTATGGCATCCTCTTGATACTCTCTGCGTCCTTGAAGAATAGAGAACTGGCAATTTTGTAGACTTCGATTTTGAAGAGACGCGGTGGAGGAGAGAACCCATTGCTGACACTCTGGAGAGCTATAAACGGCAGGAGCACCGCCATTGTCGTACTCCATCATACACGATACTGATAATAATCCATCGGAAGATGGGATAATAGAAATCAGAAATAGTAGAAATAAGAGTAGTCCAATCTCAAATCCTTCTAATTTTATCATCGAGTTGGTTAATGAAAACGCAAATGAAATGCTATAGAAAGAAATGATCGGAATCAGGGGAAACTAACACTGTAACGCACTAAGCCAAGGAGGAGAGGGATCTTGTCATCTATAAACGGAGTCGTTTTCATAAAAGCCTAAGATTTTCTTTTTTCTTCTTGAGCTTAAATAATTATAAAATGAGTGACAAATTTTGAAATTTTTTTAATAATTTAAGAATTCTATAATTGTACAAAAAACATAAAATATAAAATATTATTTTATTCGTTGACTTATATGAGAATCAGAAAAGAATATGAAGTAATACACGAATAATATGATGAAAAAAAGAAATATTTGAATAAAAGAATTAATTAAATTATTAAATGTTGAAAATTTGTTGTATAAAGAGAAAAAAATAGTCAGAGATATAACTGGTATAAAAATAGATAAAGATAATTGCACCTTCAAAGACATTCTTTTGCATATTTTTGTGTTGGTAGCCAAATTCTTTCACATTAATTAAATTAAATTTTACAAAAATGGAAAAGCCATAAATTACAAAAAGTGAGGGAGGAAACGAATAGTGTACAGGGTGGGGCAGTATTTCTATGGCATGCCAATGAAGCCATATATAGTTTTCAAGGCTCATGGCTGTTTACACGGCTGTGAAGTTCCAACATTTCTTGATGGTTCGGATCGAAAGATAGAGCAGCTCGACAGTCGCGTTGGGCGGCCGAGACATCGCCAATATGCTCATAGAAAGCAGCCCTCAAATGCAGTAGGTGAAGGTCTGGTTTGAATACAATTGCTTTTGATAGTTCTGCAATGGCTTCCTTCTCCTTGTGGCTGTCCATCAATACTGCTCCCAACATGAAAAAGCTTCAATGTCAGTTTAATAGAAAGAAAAGAAGAAATTAAAAAAAAAAAAAAAAAACCAATTCACTAATATATCCTCTCATATCATGTCCAGTCCAACAGTTGTAGTAGGATCCACTGTAAAATTATAGGTACACTTTTTGTGAAATAGAAAAAGAGAAAAAGGCCAAGATGGAGTTGTCAAAGGAAGAAAAGCTCATAGCAGAGTGGGGGAAGAGCACAGCTCATAAGACATGAAGCATGTGACATAACTAAAATTTCTAGACATTACGCAACCAACCAAACAACAGAGCTGCAATGTCAACAACAATTGTGATAACATCTCCTTGTAGTTATTGCTTTTGGTATTTTTTGTATAAGCAATCGGTTAAGTCTGACAACATTAGTTGGAGTATTACAGTTTTTTTTTTTTCCATGCGAGAACTTTTTCGTTTGGTAATGCAGTCTGTATGGAAGGAAAATAATCTGACCTGCAGCTCGATATCTGTAAGGGTACACTCGGAGTGGATCTAATTTTGTGACCATCTCTAGGTCCGCTTTTGTGAGTTCACGATCACAGTACTCAGACCTCTTCTCATAAGCAGACGCATTGTTTCGAGCCTTCTCAATCAATTTGGTCATTTCCTCGTATGCAGCAATCCTATCATTTCTGAGAAAATAGACTCGAGCAAGGCCCTGATGTGCTCTAGTGTGCCTGATTTTAAGGGCATTTATGTAGCAATCAGCTGCCAAGTCTAATTTCCCACAGTCAACATAGACACTTCCAAGATTGTTAAGTGCCTGGCAAATAAAATTCCAAGAACTAAAATGTTAGACTGTGCATGCTTACGTCTCAGCATGTAACATTATACCGAAGACAATGCAACAGTAATGAAACTGATTCATCAATCTCGATCACAAGAGAGCGAGACTAGTTTATACCTAGGTAAATAAATAAACTATAGTTTAGAAGACAGGTGGAATTTAAATCATAAATCATTAAATTCCATTCAAAACTAATCTTTCAAATCTTAAGAATTTTTTCCGACATATGAACTTCTCTATGCAAAGATTATGGGAAAGTTTGCACATAAACAAAAACAAAGCAACCTACTTCATTCCACTGGAGCAGTTTTACCTTCCTCTGAGGAAATAAGTTCTCATTTTTTATGGTACCTTCAAGCAAAACATAGGACCTCTGTAACCTCACACTTGGAGGCTATTGCCAAACTACTTGACAATTACAGAAATTAACCATCTCCTAAGAAGTTCTCATAAGTAAATAGAGTTCATTCCAGCTTTTCAGTGCTTTCTTCCAATATCTAACGTTGCTAGCGCACCAAAATAAACATGATTTTGAGTTCATAATGGTCTCCCAATCAGCTGCTCTAAACCACAGAGCAAAGAAAAAGAAAGGAGTAAGAATCTGCAGTTATATGTCGTACATAGAGTTCGTTCCAGCTATTCAGTGCTTTCCCAACCTCTAATGTTGCTATCACACCATTATAACATGATGGTCCAAAGAGTAGCAAGAATCTGCAGTCCTATTACCGAGACTATCACTGTACAAATTCAGCCGAGCTACATACTAACATTATAGTTTTTGAGTTTTATATTATGTAAACAAGCCCTTTAAACAGAACCTTTACTTCTCAACCCAGAACAGAAAAACAAGAAAACATGATACCCAAATACTATTTAAAGAGGCCCTTTCAGGATTTCACCTTCTACAGTACCCTTAAATATCACTAAACTCTCTTAGCATTTGCAGTTATCCTAAATTCAGAATCAACTGCTGCATTATTTTTTAACCACTAAGAAATTTATTATCAGTCAGTTTTTGTAGATTCACAATGGCTCTCCCACTAATGATGATGTCCATCAATGTCCTTGAACCCAAAACCAAAGCCACCATGACAGTATTAAGATGTTGATACAACCAAAATTGGGTGGCAAATGAGAGCTGATGATGATCATTTTATATTCTTTCTGAACATGAGCCTATCTCCTATTTGATAGACAAGTACTAGCAATTCAAAATAACATTTTAAGGAAATATGTAGGTGGCTATAAAAACCATACCTGGCCTTTGCGCAGTCTATCTGAAGGACACTTCAAAGCATCTTCAAGTAGTGAAACAACAGTTACAGAACAAGAAGGATCCTGGCTAGAGTCAGCCAGTGCATAGGCTTTAAGAAAGAAGGCCTCAAAAGACCTATTAATTATGATAGACTCTTCAGCTTTTCGAAGCCCCTCCTCACAATGACCAGTATCATACAAGATCCATCCCTCATAAACTAGACGTTCGTGTTCAGTTGATGCATGTTGCCGAGCTAATTGTAAGCTTTGCATGGCAGCCTCAGGACAATTTAACCTAATAAAGTACAACCATGAGATTTTTTAACTTAAATATCATCAAGCTGTCCATGCCAACATCCCAAAACAGAAAGTACCACGAAAGAGAAGAACTTGGAAAAATATTTGACAGAAAACTTAAGAAAAAAACTCTTCTAGAAGAAAACTAATGCATGATAGAGAAAACTAATGATGTTCTCTGATTCTGATTCTAGTGAGGATACTTAAAAAATAATCGCAGGCTTCCGTGAGATCACAAATTTTGACTACATATTAGACACCTTCATCAAAAGGCACATGCTTTAATAAAAGTTAGCATTTGGTCATAGCAAAATAAATTAAGGAGATTATGCATCAATGCAATTCAAAGATTAAAACTCAAGAAACATACCTAAGAAGAAGGAGAGACTGTCTGAAATATAGAACGCCTTTTGGAGCATCAGATTCAAGCATTTGGTATATGACAGAGAGGGACCCTATATCATCAACAGAAGACCACCTCTCATACAATTGCATCCAACAATCAGCTGTTGTCCAATTCCCAACATGCTCACGCACAAGAGTTCGAAGTTGGTAGGCTGCCACCCGTCCCTCAAACATTCTATAATCTGGGGAGAGAGTGAGAATTGCCTGAACATCACAAAGGGCTGCTTGATAATCTTCAAGAGCTAAATAGAAACAAAATCGCAGTTCCAAGCATTCCAATGCTAGTTTGAACCCAAGAACCCTGTTGATCTCTGCTAGTGCAGCTTGTACATTCTGCCTCCTCATCAAAGAAGCCGCACGGTACATATAGGGATAAGTAAGAGTTGGGTCCAATTCAGTTGCTTTCTCAAGATCCTCGAATTTGTTATTGCCTTCACAACATAAGGACCTTTCCTGATACATCCATCCCAGCGGGGTAACAGAGGATATCATAGAGCTGAGTTTGTCATAAGCCCAAAGCCGATGACCCCTAATGTAACCCAGTCTAGCCAAACCTGATACAGAGTACTTGTGACCAGCATTAAAAGCTGCCTCAAAAAGACGTTCAGCTTCATCATCCTCTTTCCTCAAAAGTCTCACACAACCCAACTGATGAAAAGCCAACATTTTCTGCCGGTTACTTTCAGCTGACTCCACCAACCGTTCTAGGAAACTAGCCGTTTTATCGGATTGAGGATCAAGGTTCATTGCAACTTCACTTAATAAACAGTATAGTGAAAATGAGGCTGCCCCAACCATAACTGTTCTCTCTTGCTTATCAGCATGGCTAAATATTTTCACCACCCGATCATCATTCAAGCAATCAGGCAGTTCAAGCAAGAAAACTTGCAAACATGATGCAGCAAGGACGGGCGAGCTCTCTTGAAGAGCACATTCCATGAGTTCTACGGCGTCTTCTCTACAGGAAACCAAAGATGCAAGCTTCCTATCACAGGCATCTTTTAGCTTTTCGCAACAAAACTTATTTGCAAAAATCAATATTTCTAATAAAACATCTGGAGAAACTTCATTTAAACTGCCAGTTACACTGAAGTCGGTGATTGCCTTAAAACCCATAGGAGATATGTTATTCTCCGAGAAATCTATGTTTTCACAAAAAGATTCCGAGAAACATCCATTAAGCATAGCATGGAATGGAGCTGAAAGGCCTGCAATTTTCTTCCTATCACAAACAATTTTCTCATCTCCAATTCTAAAAATGACATTTCTCAAATTACATTCTGCATTCATCAAAACAGTCTCATGGGAACTTGAACTGATATCAGCATGAAGCTGGTATACAATATCAATTGGTCCAAACTCTTGTGCACATTTACCACAAGTGGCAAGCAAGTCAGCAATAAGCTCCTCTCCCTGCTTTTCATACTTCAACCAAGCCCCAAATACAAGCTTCTCATGCACAGTGCTGGACTTCTGCCATGCTGAGCAGAGGCTTCTCCGCATCAATTTGACTTCGCCAAGGCCCCTAAAGACCTGAAATTGTAATAAATAGAGATTTGACCTCTCTTGTGGAGGACATGATTCAAGTTCTTCATGAATCTGAGCTAAAACTTCTACATAATCAACAGGTTTAAAGAATGGCAAGACTGGAGGTTCAGGGACCTTGATAAGTGATTCTCTACAATAAAGAAGCCAAAAAGAACAACAAAAGAAATTCAATCTATTGGGAAAAGAGAAGTTACAGAAACAATAAGAGATGAAAACAATGGCTTACATGGATGAAGAAGAGCAAGAAGTAACTTTAGAGAGTTTCCCTCTTTCAACTTGAAGCCATGACTGTGGATTTAAAGCATTGATTTGTGACTCTTTACATGACTCGGATGGGAAGAAAGTCCTCATTGGGCATAAGAGATGAAACAAATCCCAGATCTCCACAGTAGCCAGATGCGTTTTTTCTTCACTTGCTTTCCCTCTCTCCCCCTCACCCTTCCTCCCCAGAATTCAAAACACAACAAAATTTGGGAGTCAAAAATGGAAATAAAAAGAGCAATAAGTTGCTTGTGTTCACAAATGACTACCCTCGGCCAAAAGAGATATCTCAAACCCACAAAAACAAAAACTCTAACGTAAATTTTTTCTAAAGAATCAGAAAAATACACCTAAAAAAACAATACAAACAGCTAATGGATACAATATCACTCCGTAAGTTCCACACAAATCAAATTGAACCCCCTTTACAGGTAATTATTACTCATAATTAAAAAAGCTGATTTCTTTTCTGTGGCAATCACCACTGGCCTTGCAGATGTCTTGATTTAGTTCTAATTCACACAAATGAATATCCAGAAGTGATATTTTCTAACATAATAAAATACATCATCAGTCTCCTTCCACAAAACATATAGCAAATACAACCAGAAAAAACCAAACACCCAGTACGTAAGATCTCTACTAAAAGGGCAATCAAATCCACATTATAACCCACCCAATCGACTCATAACAAAACCCCAAAGGCACCATAAACAATCAATAGATAAAGATTATAGACTGACAGAGACAAAGACGAGAGACCCAGTAGAGTTGTGACTTCGAATTTGAAGATGGAAATCAGTAAATCACAGATTACGGGCTGGAGCTTGCAGAAGCACGCGAAATCAAAGCGACGGAATCCAAAGAATAAAATTGAATTCTAACTTTTGTTAACTTTCTTTTGTTTGGTAAAAGGGAAAGTTTTTTTCTTTTTTCTTTTTTCTTTCTTGCTTTTGTCTTTCTCTCTCCCCCACTTTTCTCCCGTTGGAGAAGAAGGAAAGATTTGGAGGCAGTGTTTGTTTGCACAATGAAGAGATGAACAAAATTAAGGAAATGATGGAAATAATGAGGAATTAAGAGATTAAAATTTTTTGATAATTTGGATGTGATGGAAGACAGAGTGATGTCGTTTGGCCACAGAAGTGATTATGTGGTGTCGTGTTGTTAAGATTGTCCAGTTTACATCAATAATTGTCTCACTAAAGTGGGGCCTTTAAATTTATCTAACGTTTGAATTTATGGTAAGCACTAAGCAGATATTAGGAAAATGGAAGGTGAAAAGTATTGTGTGTGGAATGCACAACTCACTCTTGGTTTAGATCACCTGCTGATTAAATCAACTATTAGGATTAATCTCATATTTTTTGAATTCTTAAACTCTCCATATTTTTAAATAATTAAACTCGACCTCGTGGAAAACGCAATGATTTAAATAATTTGCACTTTAAATTTATTCGTAATATAATATAAAATTTAAACTGAATTGAGTTTTTAAATAGATTTAAAACTGATTTAACGCATTATTTGACTGATTAAAGACCATTAGATAAAATAATAAAAAAATATATAACATGATTTTCTTTTAACTTAAATAGGTTATCTATTTTTATTTAATGACTTGATCAATATATTTATTCCATTTAACAAAATTGGTCCTTCAGTTTAAATTTTTATTAAAATTTACCCAAAAGAGTTTAATTTTCAATAAATTGTTAGGTTCAAATTGAACAATTACTGCTTAAAGAGGTGATAATTGAAACCCATATTTGGTTTTGTTTTGGTTAATTTTGAATAGCTGAATAGTAAAACCCACATTCTATTTTTTTTTTTTTTTAAATTATAGTTTGTCACCATCAGCCGCACATGCTCATGTATCATACTCGTACACAACACAATCATCCACCGTTGGCTACTAGCGATGTTTTCGCCTCCGAAGTTGAAATACTCGACAAAATGTCTAAAGTGAATGACTAAAATGACCCTCACTTTGTGCCCTTTTTTTTTTTTTCCTTCTCCATTTGTATCCGACCGTTGAGTTGGAGTTCTAACTTCTAACTGCCCAACTCCCATGTCGCTGTTGCTCTGCCTTGCAGGAACAGTTGACCGTTGACGGTTGACCGAACAGTTTATGTTACTTCTATTAGTCTATTAATATGCGTTTCTGTCTCTCCTTGATACTTGGGTCATGTAAACTAGCTTAGCTACTGTTAATTTCGCTAATTTCTTTAGTTAGGAAAAATATCACTTAAGCTAATCTTACACAACTTTATATTAAAGGCTACGGTACCTATTATTATTACATAAATTTCAACGAGCATATGTTTTACAATACTGCTTTAATTACACTAATTTCAGATATACTATAACAATTCCTAAAACATGTCTATCCATTCCCTTTAAAATAAGTAGATAAACCTTTTTTTTTTTTTTTATGATTTTGAAAGACAATCAATGAGGAAAGTGCACGTCTCTTTTGTTTGATTTGATTTTCGTGTCACATACAGAAATTATGTGGATGCAATGGCTGACCTTTTATGGGATTGAAAAAGTAGCTCTGCATCCTTATAACCAAGGGTTCAAGTTCAATGGACCAAAAAGAAGCAAGCCTACACTACCTATGGGACTTTGCATGTCAAGTTCATGCATCTATGCTCTAATTTTTAAAATTTTATTTTTATTTATTTAGAATGTGTAATCTAGGGTTAGAATTGGGGAAGAAAATTTTAAGATTGAAGGGAATGTTTAGTATGGAGTAAAGAATTGATTAGAGAATGAAATGAAATGTAGAATAGAATTCATATTTCTATATCTAATATGCACCATAAGATAGGATTTGGGATTAGATTCATATGTTTGGTTGATAGGAATAATGCAAGGAACATAATTAGGAATGAGTAAGAAAAAAAACACACCCATATATCAATAAATTTACTATAAATTAACTATTTTATTAAATAAGGCTTGTTCTTTAAGATAATTATGTGATTAGCTTTAATATTTGCAAATAATGGGAGAAAATTATTTTTCAATCTACAATTTTGATTCATAATAATTTTTTAAAAAAAAAAGTAATATTCATATATGAGTGATATATTTTGGCAAAATTCATTAATTCAAGGGTATATATCATATTTTATAAAAAAAATTCAATAAATAACATTCAGTTCCAGGGCATATATGTATTTTATAAAAATTTCATCCAATAAACAACATTCAAAACAAAGGTATATATCAGTTACAGAGATTAAGAGGGTGGACCAATTCTCAAATTCATTCTCTATTGCACAATTCTATTTGCTACTAAACAAAGAAACAGGGAATAGAGCCCATCACGTGGTGCTTTGGTTGGTCTCTTCACTTATATAGAGATGAGAGATCTTGAATTCAAATCCTTTCAGTCACAAGGGAAGGACTACACCTATTGTGTAGCTCATAGTGTGCACAGTGTTATTTGAAAAAAAAAAAAAAAAGAAAAAAAGAAAAATAGGGAATAGAAATTTCATTCCCTATCCCATCAGGGCTACTAACATGCCCGAAAAGAAAGACAAGATCAAATGGGGAAATAAAGGCCAAGGGTAAGAGTGCCAAAGATTAGTGGGACATAAGAGAAGAAAATATTACTGGTCACCACAATAATTGAAATATAGACAAAAAGATGGAGCAACCATTGGTGGGTTTAGGTTCCTCCACCTTTATAATTAACTAGACAGCCAGAGGAGGATAAGCAAAAGTAGTATATTCACTATATCAATAATTTGACTTTTCGCCAGTCTATATTATGCATATCCATCCTCTCCCCTTCACTTATCCTTTAAAAGAGGCTCCCCTCAATTTGTGGGTCCTGATGCCCCATCACATCATGTGGTTCAAAATCAACCAATTTAAATTTCTTCATCAAAGGTGCTATTTTACAAGCTGCTTTTATCATCACCATAGAGCAACAGCTCCCATTACTTTATAGTCTCTAGATACTAAGAGATAAAAATAAAGGGGGAAATGTTGATAACTCGAAGATTGGGAATTTGTTAACTCTTAACTATTATCTAACAGAAGGCCGCAACTTCTACAACAGGCTTTACCTTGTGGTACCAACTCTTCTGGACGAGCTGTTGATATCAGAAAATAGAACTGGAGACTCTGATTCTTGATCTTGCCGTATTCGACATTCTTGGGTATCTGCACTTTATGCATATAATGGTCAGAAATTGTTATTTCACATTTTTTTAACATTTTCCTATAATGATTCATATTATAGGCTGAACAGAGGTAAAAACGAGGTCAACAATCTTCTTCAGGTAAATGTCATTACAATGAAATGATTGTGCCTCTGCCCTCATGATCACTGTCTGCAGAACAAAATTCTACGGATTGCTTATGCATTTAAACATTATGATTTATCCTTTCCATTAACAATAATAAATTTAACCAGGCAATGGGTTCAAATGGACAGAGTTGGTAAAAGAATACATGGAATAAACTTATGTAACAAAAGGCACAACTCTAATGCTCTGCATGAAGCTTGTCTACACTTGCTTGGTATTAGGAGGCACATACCACTTGCAAGAAAATCTTACGCAGTGAAGCAAAGGATTTCACCCATCATAGTCAATTCCAAAGGGGCGTCAAATGAATTTAAAGCATGAAAACAATGAAAGCAAACTGTTCATATTAGAAAACAGTATGTCACCCAGAACCATATCATTCTTGGTTTTTGTTGTTCTGCTCCTCATATGACTGCATTACTGATTTATTCACACTATTTAAAGTTTCCTACTGCAATCTGTAGGACATAAACTAATCTAAACACATAAAGAGCTTGCCAAGTGTTATTTCCATTACAAACAAAAAAGTATCACGAAGATTAGCCTCTGTCACCTTTGTCATCGAGATCAGCAGAGAGATTGGGATGCTTTGCTGCATTCTCAACAGAGCTGCACCAGCTAGGTGTTTGAGGCTGTCTGGTGTCTGGGTTGGGGAGGAGAAGATGCATCAGTTAGGTTGCATTGATCATTTGAGCACTGCTCTCTCGCTCGATTTAAGTTGATGTCTGACCTAGGAGATGAAGGCATTGCTGTCTTTCTCTTGTTCTTGAACCTTCACCTAACAGGGATATGAGGGGCAAATAACAAAGCAAAATATACAACGACAATTATTTTGTTGCCATAAATAGCAAATTATCAATTTCAAGATACCTATCCTTTCGCTTCTCAAGATATCTCTGTACTGATGCCTTTCTACTGGTTGGGCCCTCTGAAACATTTTCAAGAAAGAGAAAAAATAAAATGAGGTTCAAGTAAGTATCTACGAGAAATTACTTTCTCCCTACTTATAATTAGTGGCATGGAAAAATGACAAAGAATGAAATGGAAGGAGGGAAGGGAGCAGAGTCAATCCCCTAGTCAGGCTATAATTTCTCTAGTTCCTTCCCTTGTACTATTTTCAAAGTATCTCCAGTCTTTCACTAATGCTGAAGTGGATTCTAGAAAAAAGATTGACCTGGCCTAGCAAACAGACTGATTGGTCAATTAAATATATATAATTTTCATGGGATGCCAAAGTCAAAGACTTGGACCCAGAACCAAAACAAAAGCAATCCGAATACCATAACCTGATGAAATCAATAAAACAAACCCTTAAAAATACTGGCTAAAGAAAAAGTAATTATCTTGGTCGGGCAAATAGTAAAGATTATGTTTTTCTTTTTCAACAAGAAAGGTTAAACAAAAAGAAATATGGCCTAGTGTATCGCAACATCTGACATTTCAGTTCTTGTACCATTACCATGAAATAATAGGAAAGGAAAGAGGAAAACTTCAATGTCCACATGAACAAGGGCAGATATTGTCTCATTGATTGGTGCGATAGTTCAAGACTTCTGATAACAAGCCACTCAAATAAGGAACTAGCATTGAGTTTTCATTTTCTTACATGGTTATTTTAAATCATTCAATATACTATAAGAGATGTGTATTTAAAGCCAATAAGGAAAACATTAAATAGATTATACTGAAGAAGAAATAATCTTAGAACTATGAAGGAGTCATTCAAAACATTAAGTATCAACTGATAAAGAGCAGCTGTAAATACAATACATACAGAAGTTTATTTAGAAGGGTGCCATCTGCTCTAATTTGCGTCTGGAATAAAAATTCAATTTACCCCAAAGAGAGAGAAAAATTCATAGAAACAGGAATTCATCATGAGTTGATTAGCTTAGCATAGGCATTAACCTAGGTTGTCTTCATGAGATATGTTGCACTCCTCCCTGGGCAGCTGACAGTTTTCTGCCACTTTCCCTATACAGTAAACCAATGACAACCTGTTAGAAAGAATTTTCCAACTAAAATGGCCTTTCTTATTATCATGCATTGTGATTTGAGCTAAGAATTGCTGGCCATTTATTCTGTAATGTTAAAGTACACTGCTAATAGTTTAGGACTCTGCAGCTGTAATGACTAGTAAGGGCAAGACACAAATCCTGGTGAAGTTTCTAAAGACATAGAGCTCTAGCAAACTTGAGAACTACCTGTATTCAGGGTTGAAAAGATCATCACTGGAGCAGCAGGTTTGACACCTGGACTTTCCAACTGGCGTGGAATGGGGCATAATGCTGGAACCATGTCAGTTGAAGTTTCCAGAGACAATGAGAGTGGGTATGCAGCAAGCTGCATTATTGTTTGTGCCTGAAAATAATTAAAGGTCATTCTGCTACAGCATACTCTCCATAGTCTTCATACAAAGGAAAATCATATCCAGCAGAATCTTTCTACACAGGAAATTTTTTTACCTTGTCACTTGGTACATCATCATACACATTGACCTTTCCACAGTAAAAAATAGTCATTTGACCTATGGGCTCATTTGCTGCACCTTTAGTCCTGTCAAGTTAAAATATATTATTTCAGTTTATGAACTTCAAGTGGTCATCTACACAACTCTATTGATACTTGTTATCTCATTCCTAAAAATAACGGCCATGGCCCAGATTCTAGAGAATCTGATTAATACAGCTCCACAGGGACCAAAATTGCCCATTTCCCCATCAGGCATTTTCGTTAAGTAGATAGATGCATCATATTAAAATTCTGCTGATAAAAATCTATGAAAAGCAAAAAAAGAAATATCACAAAGAAAACCAGAAAACATATTTAACCAACTAAGAAACCAGGAATTGAAGAGAGCCATGAGGCCCATGGCGGAATAGTGTCACACCACAGGTTATATGTGGGTACAGATCTAGAGACATCATCTCAAAACCTTGCTCAAAGAAAAACTTTTGGGTTCTCGTGTTACTACGAGCTTTTTTTTTTTTTTTTTTTTTTTTTTTTTTTTTGTCTAAATGGCCCATTCCCATCAAGGCATTTCGTTAAGTAGATAATGCATCATATTAAAATCTCTGATATAAAAGATCTAGTGAAAGCAAAAAAAAGAGATTCACAAGGAAGAACCAGAAACATATTTAACCAACTAGAAACCAGGAATGGAAGAGAGGCCATGAGGGCCATGCGAGATATGTGTCACACCACAAGGTATAATGTGGGTACAGATCTAGAGACATCATCTCAAAACCCTGGTGCTCAAGAAAAACTTTTGGGTTTCTCGATGTTTGTTAGTTCTAACGAGGATGCCTTTTTTTTGTTTTTTTTTGCTTTTTTTTTTCAGTTTTGGTTATTGTTGAACTATTTACTCGCACTCATGATCGCCGAGGTCTGGATGGATCTTCTTTCATTCTTGCGCATTTTTTTTTTTTTTTTTTTTTTTTTTTTTTTTGACATTCACGCACTCATGATCGCCATATATCTTCATTCTTGCTGCATTTAAAGCCATCAGAAGTTTTGATTCAAGCTAATTGTATCGAGAGGTCATTTTATGAAAAGACAAATGATTTGAAAAGTAGACATTATTCTCTCGTTTTCAAACTTCAAATGAACTCCAAGCATTTTGATTGAACTGATATGACATTGTGAAACTATGTGGAAGAATATGTTACTTCATACAGTATAATTAATTATGGTGAGAAAAAGAAAAAGGAGGAGATAATAAAGAAAAGACCTTTCTCAAATATCGCCAAGGGTATATCAACTGCAATCCTAGACAAGTCAAAGACCGTCTTTGTTGACCAAGACAACAGTAGCTGCTACCCAAACCCAAACCCAAACCTCTTTCCTTTGAAGTTTGAACTCCCCAGCAAAAACATGCCGTTCAAATTCCAGACACAAGGGTATTATTAAGACGCTGACGCAATCGTCCTCATTACAAACTTGACTCAAGTCAACTAAGTCTATCCATAAAGAGATGACTAAGGGCCAAAATAAGGGAGGAAAACTAAATGGCCTAAATAATCTTACAAAAGCTGGGCTACTCCATGCCCTCTGCTTCCCCACACACACAATTTTTCTTTTAAAAAAAAAATGGCTGATACATGTGCAAGCACCTCCGTTTAAATGCACAATATTAAATAAATATTGATGATAATAAGGCCGCCAATCCAATAACATTAACTAAGAAAGAAATCAAGGCACAACCTAGGGGAAACCAAGTCGTTCTCCTTGGCTAAGTGATGGACCGAAGGATCACCGGGAACATCATGCTTTGGAGGATCAAGTCGCCTGTATGGAACCAGTTCCTCAGGCGACGGGGTGATCCGAGTGTCGGCGCGCGTTTCCTTCAAGGAAACAGGGGAAATTGCAGGGGCCTATAAAATACTAAAATACAACATCAATTAGTAAATAAAAACATTGTTGCATTATAGAAATCAAAAAATATATATATAAATATGTTTGTAATAATATATAATAGCTAAAAATAAATTAATAGTAAGAAGGTGGTTAATGGTTGGAAAACGCACGCGATTAGGATTATCCGGGCGGGGAATGTAGAGTCTTCTTCGAGGTTCATTGCCATTCCAATCCGGCGTCGTTTCAAGAAGCGTTTTGAGAGAGATCACTTGCTGAATTGCCTGCGATTTGTTCCAGGACGGCCGTCTCATACCTGCAGCAACACACTATTCACTCACTGTACTTTCACATATTCAAATACCAATAAATACACACATATATACATAGAGAGACCTTTCTCTTTGAGGTATCGTCGGCAATCTTCGCGAGTGAGCTGAGAAATGTCGTCTTCAGTGAGTTGTTGGAGCGGTTTGTCGAGAGGAGACCGGGAAATGGTCTCTGCCGGTTGCATGGTGTTGTATTCCGGCCAGTAATCGGGGATGCCAAGCTCGAGAAGCAAGGATGATTACTGAGATTTTTCACCGTTTCCACCAATTTTTGGCGATTTTGCGGTAAATAAGAGTGTACTTTTTGAGCGTTTTGTTAATGGGAGTGGGCGAGAGAGTGAGTGCGTAGAGGTTGAGTTGAGACTTGAGGGGCATTTTGGGACACTGCGGCTCTCGCCTTTGTATTGTTTCCACCAATTTTTGGCGATTTTGCGGTAAATAAGAGTGTACTTTTTGAGCGTTTTGTTAATGGGAGTGGGCGAGAGAGTGAGTGCGTAGAGGTTGAGTTGAGACTTGAGGGGCATTTTGGGACACTGCGGCTCTCGCCTTTGTATTTTTCTAAAGGCTTGTTCATTTATTTATTTATTACTTTGTTGGGGCTGCAACCCCAGGACGCCACGTAATTGCTTTGACCTTTATTACCAACAAAAAATGTTTAGACAAAGATTTAACCTTTCCAGACTACTTATAATGCACCTAGTTCCAAAAAAAAAAAAAATCTTGTTTTTTGATTAAATGATTTTTTTATAAGATATTAGTACTATTTAATTTCTTAATTCTGCACTAGAATTTTTACTTTTGCTTTTTCAAAATTGATTTATGATGAGCTTATGTTTTCTGAGTATTTTACTTTTAAAAGTAAGAGGCACAGGGTATATAATATGACTTTTTACTGTGTAATAAAACTAAAGTGAAAGCTTAGATTTAAGCCTTAACTTACACAGAAGCCTTTTCTCAGTTGTCAAAGCAATTGGCTATTCTATTTAAGGTGTCAAGTATTTGCATAGGTTTTATTTTCCTATAGTTAGAAAGAAAATTAAGTCATTCTAAAATAAGATGATTTTTCCTTTTTAAAAAAAATAAAAATATTTATGTTTTAGACATTAACAAACGTAGATATATATTTACTAGTTTAATAATCAATTTTATAGAATTTTAAATATTTTCATAGTCTTAAAATATTGAAAATAATAATTATTTAATTATTTTTTATGTTGCAATCAAACAAAACAAAAGAGTTGTTTATAAAAATTTTCCAGAAAAAATATTTTTCCATTAAAAATATTTTTTAAAGATTAGTTATTTTCCATAGCCATAAAAAAGTTTGCAATGCTTCTAAAACTCTAAAGCATAAAATATTTCTTATTAAAATGAGGGTATTTCTGACGATATATTTAGAAAAAAAAAAAGAACAAAGTCAAAACATTTTTTAAAAAGCTCCTAGATTTCATTCGTTTAGTTCATAGATGAGGTCAAAGACCTGATCTACACAAGTGTTTTCCAAAATCATTTCATAATCATGCTACCCAACAAACAACTTAAATTATTTTTGTTTTATTTTTGTTTTTGAAAAGAAGGATTTAATTACTTATTTATTCTTGCTAGGATATGGATAGATATCCTCTGATTTTCTTTTCTTTTTTTTTTTTTTCAATTTCATATTTTTTTTTTTTTTTTTTTTTTCAATTTCATATGAATCTTTTTTTTATATATAAATCATCCGTATTCGGACTATATTAACAAAAACTGTTTAATCCGGCTTGGAGTTTAATCACAGTTGAAACTCTTCGCCCCTCCCTGTAGGTGCATTTAGTAGAGATTAAATCCGAGAGCTCTTTCCACGTGCGTTTAGTAGGATCAAACTCGAGAGTTTTTTCCATATGTCCGGTCTGCGCTAAATAACCACATATCGTAATTTTATGTGAATCTTTCTTCTATGCTGTTATTAATGTCCGAACAATTAATTCAAATTTCATATCTAATTTAATTGCATAAGGGCAGTTTGCATTTATTTATCAAAAGAATTATTCAAAAAAATTAATGCAATACGAAGAAAGAAATTTGATTCCAATAACGCATGACAAAAAATTCAGACAATCACAAGCTCATCTCTACAAAGATAAAAATAAAAATTAACGAACCACCGAGTAGCTACGCTGTGGCACTTTCTTAAAGCTAGCCCACATGAGATCAACGTATAAAGGAAACTGTGCTATGGCGAAAAGGGTAACCGGCAAGCACGTTACTGCATAAATTGGAAACGCTGCATATTTCAATTCATCTCTAAGAACAAAGAAATGTCCTGCACAAAACGACACCAACATGGCCGCGATGGACACAAACAACGACGTTAAACCTAACAAAAGCTTTTTCGGTAAGCTTCTTCCAAAATCCTTCTCTTTGTATCGTGAAGTCAGTATTGCAAGAAACATGACGACTGATGTTACAGAGAAACAAAGAGCCACCACAGATGAAATAGCGAAGGCGTTGAATGCAGGGTGTCTTTCCAGCGTTGGCGTGCCTTTTTTTTCATCGACTCCGCCTGGGACGGTGGCTGCTGTGGCGAAGGCAACCGTTGCTATTAGTGCAGCCACAACAGAGCATGATTGGGAGGTGTTTATTAACCATTCGCCCCCGCTTTTCACGAGGTCCTTGTGTGTTTCACTGAATATGGCTTTTGCGGTTTTGTTGTCCTTGTTGTGGCGGGTGAAGAAATGGGGTGGCATGGACTGCTTAACAAACTGCAGTTTTTTCAACATCGATCATAAGCTATCTTAATTAGAAGAATGCTTGTGCAACGACATGTTATTATGTGATCTCTATCTATGATTAGGATTATTAGACATACCTCATACCACTTGACCTCCCATTGCATTTGTAAAGCAGCGCCTGGAATACGCCATGGCGTAGAGTCTCCAAGCATGGCAGCAAGGTGAAGAGCGCTATTTCCTTTATAATCTAACTTACGAAAGATACTGTCTCTCATTACTTTCCTCTTCAGCAAAAGTTTATAGACATGAGGTTGCCTATTTTCCACTGCTAATAACACTACATTCTTGTTTTCTGAGTTCACGTCATGAATTGCTACAGGAAACTTTTCCAAAATTTTGTCTACCATTTCTTCGATGCCATTTTTTGCTGCTATTAATATGGCTGTCTCTTTCACCGCCACTTCAGAAGTCTCCTTCTTCTCTGCTGCCATAAGTATTACATTTTTCATGTCCAAGTTTTTATCTCCCACAGGAAAATATTCTACGAGTTTGCACAACAACTTATCAACACCTTCCTTTACTGGAAACAATATAGGTGTCTCTTTCTTTCCCGTTAGGTCTTTTTGCTTGGTATTTACTGTCAATGACACATTGCAGTTTTAACTAAATTGGTTTATTAGATGATTCTAAGTTACACTAAACGCTAATTTTAGACATAATAATAATAAGAAATAAATGTCAATTTAATCCCCGGACTTGTTTAACAGGTCAAAAAGATCATATTTCACATTTTGAGCCAATTTAGTCCCTAAACTTGTATAAAATGATTAAAAAGATCCTTATTTAAGCAGGAAAAAAAAGATAGTATTTCACCTTTTGAACGTCATTCTAGTCTCTAAATTGATAATAAAATGATTAAAAAGATTCGATTTACCACTTTTTAAGGTCAAATTTAACCCTCCTACTGATCATCTTAAAAATGAATTAAAAAAAAATCAATAATCATTATGGCCATTCTTGCGCTCAATCTTACTCCTAATTATCATATTTGACATTTTGAATCAATTTAACTCTAATTTATCATTGCATTTATAGTGTGAAAATCATTATGATTAAAAACAAATCATATTTGACATTTTCAGTCAATTTAACCTCTAATTATTCATTGTACTTACAATGTGAAAATACATTTATTAAAACTATAATTGGGATTGAGTTGATAGATTTGTTACAAAATTAATTAATTATAAAATGTAAGAAAATGATATATGAAGTATATTGTTTTTCTCTTTACCTTGATTGATGGATTTGAGTTTATAAATATGTATTGATTTGAATATTTTAAAATTAACCTCTATTACTGGGTTATCGCTTATGAAATCTATGTATTTTTTATGTTGAATAAATTAAAGTTATAATGCATATTTATAAATTTATTATATTATAAACATGATTTTTTTTTATGAATTTTAAATTTATATTCATACGTATTGAAAAAATTTGATCTGAATGTTTTTAGTGTAGGACAAAATGGATAAAAAGTTAATCATGTTAAATAAAAGTTTCATAGACTTTTACATACAGATCACATGTTACATATATAACCAACTCACCACAACAAGTCCTCCACAATAGGTTATATACTGGGATTGAAAACAGTGCAAATGGAATCCTTTTTAATCATTTTATAATAATAAAATTCAAGGTTAAAATTGCTCAACACCCACGGCGAAATTTGACCTTTTTTAATCCCACTAAAACAAGTCTTAGAGACCAAATTTGGAACCATTATTCCTAATAATAACAATAATAATTAAAATTAAAGAAATTAATACCTTCGTCTTTCGCCAGATCAATCTTACTATGGTTTAGGCTGATTTCGTTGATTTGTTCGTCCCAGTTCCTCATCATCAGTACTCTTTCCCCAGAATGGGATTTTACCGGAAGACGTGTATTATAATTGTAAAGCGGTTGGAGAAGTTTCTTCCATGAATTTGGACAGACACCATGAAGTATGCACTTTCTTTTTTTCCTTATCCTCACAATTTTCTTAATACCTCAAGATGAACTATGCTTCTTTTTTTTATCCTCCAATTTTCTTATATCCGATGAACCTGATAATCAATTAATTAGTTAACCATGCATATTAATGTTTATATTGTTAAGAATTTAATATGCAAATGAAGGGAAGAAAAACAGACCAAATCCAAGTACGACTAACATTGCCTTGGACACAAATTTGAGGATGTCAAAGCACGTGTCGTAATTTGAAGGAACTAATTCATGGCTTCGGCTTCTGGTTGCTACTCCATTTTATAAACAAGATATCCGAATATCACTCTTTTAGAGTTATAATAATAACAATCATATGTTAAACAAGATTAATTAGGAAAAACAATAGGATTATTTTAATCTCACCTTGTTGGTTCTCTGCATCCCCTCGCGGGCTTTCTGTTGGAGATTTCTTCGTTTTTGAGAAAAGCTTCGTTCCTTCTAATGACAACTTCTTTGCTGAGATGACAAAAGTGGCTACCTTCGTCAGTTATACAGCATTAAAGACTTTATTAGCAGAATAATAACCTAATGTTGGTTCTTATTATTGCATAATTATATGCAGGTAGTTAGATCAGTACAAGTGAACTGCATCATCTGGAGTCGAATTTTATCTACAAGTGACACGTTTAAACTTGAGTCACTAATGAGAGGGCTTTATCTTACTTGGATACCACTTGGCCCGACCATAGAAATACGTCTATAATAATAGTTACATAAAGGTTAGTAAAAGGGAAATCATTTTATTTATACTTGCCAAATTCATATCCCTTCTTAATCAAAAGGAGGATATCCATGCACGCCTCGTAGTTTTCTGGATAAGTGGGCTTGCTATTGTTGTTGGACGCCGTCACTGAAAATGATTGATTACTTATCTCCTCCATCTTAAGCTCCTCAACAAATATACCTAATTTAAAATATAAGAGAAATGCAACTCTTCCACGATATCTTCTTGACCGTCGCGGACTGCAAGATGTAACGACGTGTCGCCTGATCGGGTAATTTGTGCACTGTAAGATTTTGGATTAACTCTGTAGGATGCAACCACTTTGTTCCATTCACCTCTCATTGCTGATTTGAACAAGTTAGTCCTTAGATTATGCATCTCAGGATCGATGTTAGTTGTTCCCAAAGGAGAACCCATTTTTTCTGCTTCTTCCTCTTATGCTGCAATGAGTAGGTTGATTAAAATGGGGGATGGGTATGCAATTATAAGTAGTTAAGGTGCTTCTGGGACCTTAAAAGACTTGGATTTCAAGTATTGTGAGTTCCAACTCGTGATCTTTGCTCTATAGAGGGCAATTTTCTGCACTAGAATTTTAGCTTTTGCTTTTGCAAAATTGATAGGAAAGAAGAAGGAGACAAGTGCAATTCACGAGTTTTGCTTTTAAAAGTAAAAGTCATAGACATACGACTTTTTACTGTTTCATAAAACTAAAGGGAAAGCGTAAGCTTAATCTACACAGAGACTCAAAAATAATGGCCACCCTAGCTATACATATATGCATGCAAATCGTCACGCCTCTTTGTTACTTTCAAATAAACCTTACAATGCTGAAATTAAAGTGGTATATATTCCAGATAATGTGAATGAAAAAGAAAAAGTTACAAAGACAAAGTAATATTCGATGTGCCATATGCATTATTTCCAGTCAGTCCGTCAATTTCTATTGCTGCTTCACTTTGTCTCAGAATTCTTAAGTTGTCCTATAAATTCCTTTTAATATAAATAAAAATGATAAATTCTTGAACTGACATATAAATGGCTTAGCTTAACAACTGTCAGAGAAAAAAAAAAAAAAAACCATATGCAGAGTTTAAACATTCTGCCAAACTTCAGTTTACGTCAAGGGACCTGTCTATTTATTTCTTTTTAAGATATCGACAAATGTTATTCTCTTTTTTTACATCCATTATTTGTCTCATTTTAATAATTGTGTTTCAAAGACACATTTACAGTGTGAAGTATGGTCGTCGAAGATGATACATATGTATATGGGATAGAGTTAAAAAAAATTGTGGTGTAAGTTTCAAATATCTATTAACACAGCACAATTTGATAACCTAATTCAGTATAAAGAGGTCTGTGATTGAGAAATCATAAAACATTAATCAGTAACATGCTGGTCGGATAAAACGTGAGAGGGTAAAAAATTTTGGATAAAACTTTTTAGTTCAAAAAATTTTGGATAAAACATTAATTCAATGATTAGAAACACCTCCTTGAATATGAACCAAACAAATCAAAAACAATTTTTTAGTTCAGAGAATGGTATTTCTGAATCATCAATTGAAAAAAAAAAAATAGCACAATAACGATTAAAAAAAATCATTTTTCCTGTATTTTGATATATATGTGCAAACCCCATTCACCGCTATAGGCAACTATCTTTAGTACATTGATGTGGCCCTAATAATTTTTTTTAAAGAATTACTCATAAAATATTGAATTTTTTTTATTTTATCCTCTAATTTTTCAATTTCACCCCTTTAAATTTTTTTTAGCCCTCTAATTTTAATTTCCGGCTCTATTGCTGGTGTGATGCAACAGTTATAAGGAGATATAAGGCTTGTTGATTAACCCTCTCTTTATTTATACTAAATATATTTGTTACACCACACATTCCATTATTACAAGCATCGATGTGAATATACATTTATTATATTATATTACATACTTAGCTAAAAAGGGCCATGATCAATGATGAGAGGGCCTCAGTCTATGAAGAAAATTGTGGATGGCACAAACCGGAACTTTGTAAACTTGGGGGATTTCCAAATATAGGCTCAGCCGATGAACAGGTTGACATCATACTAGTGAGTTGAGCATGTCCCCAGGGCCAAAGCCAGCAAAGCAATTCTTGCGGACAGGCTTTCAGACTATCCGGTGTTTTCTCAGTTAAGTATGCAGGATCAAACTCTACATCATCAAGCTTCACTGGCGAAACAGCAGAACGATCACGCACGATAGTCAAGTAGTCTTTTGTCTTACCTTGAAAATTATACTCCAAGAACGCCACAGTGATGCCACCTACACCTCTCCTCATTGGAGCATTGGAACCGCTTCCGTTGGCAGTGCACAAATCATTGAAAAATTGTACGACAAAATCCGAAGTTAGATCATCATTTAACATGTCCAAGTGACCATACTCAGTAATAACAAAATGGCCTTTGGGAGGTTTGGATTTGGAGAAAAACTCCTTATGGTTCAGGTTGTCAGGAGCACAGGCAGGCCAAAAAGGGAAATGGGGATGTTTTGGTTGATCACCTAATCCAGTTCCGATTATGGTAACAGGAACCGATAAGTCAAACGTACCGTCTCTGAGAATTATAGGCTCACTACATTCTTTGCCAAGCCCTGCAACAGGATCTACTCCTAATAGTGCTGAAATATTCACTTCCTGCAATGAGGTCTTGGCCTTTCCAAGTGCAAGTGCAAATGCTATCTTTCCACCTCTACTGTGGCCTGCAAGAGCAAGTTTATTCTGTAAGTCTCCTTTGACACTTCCAGGAAGTACAGACTGGAGCCCTGAGTACAACCATTTTGCGACTTGTGCTGCCCACTCGAGTTCTGTATCTCCACATACTGGTAGTTTAGGTATGTCCAATTCCCAAGGAAAGATAATATGTAACTTCTCCGTGCAACCATATAGCTGAGAATTACGATTTCATGACACCAAGGAAATTTTTAGGCAGAATAACGTCAAGTAAATGTGTGTGTGTATATATATATATATATATAGGGTACATGCAAATCTATATTACAGAAGCGTCAAACATGAACAATCTAGCAAGAACAAATGAATATAGAAAATGTTTTGGTTAGGTTCACTAGGAACCTAGAAACGTTTACTGGCACATGGACCCAGTGCGGGTTCAGGATAGCAAGCAATACTGGCACATACCAAATATGCCAGAAATGGGTTTAAAAGTTAATTACATGAAATTCATTATGCCAAACAAGTTCATGTACATATAGCTCTGGAAATGGAAAAGAAATACCTGAGGAGCGACGAGTATATATCCATGGGAAGCTATATGTTCAAAAAGTTGAGTGTAGTAAGAGTTTTGGAGGCAGGTGCCATGTAGAAACAGAATGACGGGATAAGTGCCATCCTCAACTGGTCTAACAATTAATAAGGGTTTAGGAGGCGAATCGTCGCCAAGCTGTGATTGATTCACATGACAACATACTGTTGACAAGTTTCCTGTTTCGAAGACACTAAGTGTTTCTGTTGCCAAAGTGTGAGATGCAAACAGCATAACTAACAAAGTCACCAGCAGTTTTGCCATCTCTTTCTCTGTGTATGGGAGAGAAAGAGAGTGCTCTACCTGTTTTTATAGTGCTGTTTCATTTTTCTCGGCATTCGTTTTTCCTCCCTACTTTTGGAATTTAGTACAGAAGAATCAACGAACTATGCATATTGTTCACACTTCAAAGTTTTCACATTTTCTTTCACCGGATCGACATGCATTTCACGATGGAATCGGAATTGAACTTGGAACTATAAAATATCGTCAAGTAAATAGTCCCAACGGACAAAACTAATAAAATCCTGCCGTGTGAACTGCAGAAAATGGCACTGAAATTTGTCTATAAATATTTAATAGGTCGACGACAAATTTGTGGCAGGTATAAGTAAAGCCAATCAGCCTGCAAAACTCCAAATCCAGCTGGAGCCTACTTATTTATTTCTCCCTGGTCCCTAGCATATCATCTTCTACTTTTTTTACATCCTTAAAAACTCTAACGGTTCAATTCTCAAGATAAAATTTGATTTTTCAAGCCTAGTGTGAATCTATACAATTTTTTACATTGACAAATGGTTATTTTGCATCAGAGCATTGGAATTCACTATCATAACATCATGATTAGATGTTAGGGCCTGAAGCTGGCACGAACTTATCATATATTTTTCTTTTTTGATCAGCAAATTTTTTTTCTTTGTAGCTTGAGCCACCCATGTAATGAGTCAATAGTGAATTGTCATTTAGAAAATTATCACAATTTGTGCTAATTTTTGTTCTATATTTTCCAGTAAAAAGACTATAACACTCTCTAATATTTAAAAAAAAAAAAAGAAGATAATCCTCTCAGTTGCACCAAATAAGTTTGTTGGACTGACTTGATATATGGATGAGCTACACATCGAATGTAGGTAAGTCTTTCTCGTATAAAAACCTACCGATATTTTACAGTATTAATTTTTTCTTAATCTTGTAACATTCAAATTATATCTAACCAGAACTCATTCATCACTTCAATATTATTTTTTATACATTTATAGAACCGTAATTTAAAAAACAAGAATCATATGAATTTTGGCTTATTGAAATGCAGGATTACAAATTCAACCCCTTGAAGAAAATTAGTAAGAGAACAATAATTCAATGTCACGTATATGAGTCGTCTGCAAGAGTTAAGCAGTCGCCAAAACCAAATTAACCATAGAAAAAGAAAGCAGAAGAATCACAAATTCAAGTCATTCTGGCAGCTAAACTTGGGCATGGTTTTATGCTTCAGTGAATTGAACAGGATCAAGCTTGACAGGAGCAACAGAAGGTTCCTGCACAATAGTCAAATAGTCTCCACTTTGACCTTCAAAATAAGCCTTCAAAAACGCCACAACGATACCACCTACAGTTTTCCTCATAGGCTCCTTAGGACTCTGACTACTCTTGCACAGAGAATTAGTCAATCTGCCTACTAAATCCTTTATATTCTCATTCAACATATCCATATGACCATACTCTGCTGCAACAAAATGGGTAGTAGGGGCTCTACACTCGTTGAAAAACTCTTCATGGTTAACCTCATTTGGCGCACAAGCAGGGCAAACAAGCCAGCATATTGGCTGGTTACCCAACCCTGTACCAATCACAGTTACAGGTATCGATAAGTCTAGAGATTGTGGCAGATATGTAAAGGTTTTGGGTAGAGTAGGGTTGTTTTTGCTCATTCCTTCTACAGGGTCTAAAGCTGCTAGGGCTAAAATTTTTAGTTTTAAAGGAATGTTTGCATATCCAAGTGCAAGAGCAAATGCTGTCTTTCCTCCTCTACTATGGCCTCCAACAGAAAGCTTGTTTAGGTCTGCTTTAATATTTTCAGGAAGTACAGATTGGAGGCCTGAGGCTGAGGGCAACCAGTTCATAACTTCTGCTGCGAATTCGAGCTCTCTTGGTCCACTGATGGGTAGCATAGGTATCACTCGGTTTATCAGGCATGAATACAACTGAGAATTAAACAATATATCGTTATCATATAAAATTCCAACAAAACAAGGAGGGGGATCATCCCTTTCAATTAGAGACATTATGCACTAGAAGCCAAATATATGTATGTTATATACCTGAGGAGCTACAACTATATATCCATGAGAAGATATATGTTCAAGAATATCAGTGTAGAAATAGTTGGAGAGGCAGGTGCCATGGAGAAACACAAAGACAGGATATGTGTCTTCAACATTAATTGGTGTAACAATTAATAAAGGTTTAGGAGGTGAAGCTGCAGACTGATCTGATTCCTCCACTTGATAATATGTGGTGGATAATTTTCCTGTTCCAAAAACACCTAAACTACTAGACCTAGCTTCCAATGATGAAGATGCTAGAAGTGTTACTAAGAGGGTTATTAGCAGCAGTTTTGCCATTAATATAGTTCTGTAATTAAAGAAGAAAGTTATGGATGAGAAATTTAAACTAATTTATGCTGTGCCCTATATATAGTGTTGTAAGAGCTTTGACTCGTTACCTAACCCAGAACCGATCACAGCCACTGGAACCGATAAATTAAAAGAGTTAGGTATGTAAGTGAGAACTTTTGGATCAACGACGATATTTTCAGTCCCTTCAACCGGGTCTAGACCTATTAATGCTGATATGGTTACAGTTAATGGTGTTTTAGCATATCCAAGGGCTAGAGCAAATGCCATCTTTCCACCTCTACTATGGCCTGCAATAGCAAGCTTGTTTATGTCTCCTGTAATATTTTCAGGTAGAACATTTTCTAAGCCTGAAATCAACCAGTTTGCCACTTCCGCTGCAAAGTTAAGCTCGTCCGGTCCGCTTATCGGTAATATTGGAATTAACCACCTTAAGCAAGAATATAACTGCAAGGAATTTGATATAATCCAACTTCAGTAATATTAAGCAAAATATATATAGACATGGAAAAATGGAGATATACCTGAGGAGCGACCACAATATATCCATGGGAAGCGATATGCTGGAGGATATCAGAGTAGAAATAGTTCTCAAGGCATGTGCCATGGAGAAATATAAGAATTGGGTAGGTGCCAGCTACAGTTGGTCTAGCACGTTGTCTTAGCAATTAATAAGGGTTTTAGGAGGTTGAAGAATTGAACATTATCTAATACTGTGGCACCCCAACGTTCCTGGTTCAAAAAACACCTTGATTGTTCCCCTGTGTTCACGATAATTAAAAGGTTTATGATTAGCTAATGTTCCCATATAAGTTACTCTCGCATATGTACCTGAGGAGCGACCACAATATATCCATGGGAAGCGATATGCTGGAGGATATCAGAGTAGAAATAGTTCTCAAGGCATGTGCCATGGAGAAATATAAGAATTGGGTAGGTGCCAGCTACAGTTGGTCTAGCAATTAATAAGGGTTTAGGAGGTGAAGATTGAACATTATCTAATACTGTGGACAACGTTCCTGGTTCAAAAACACTGATTGTTTCCTGGTCACGATAATTAAAAGGTTTATGATTAGCTTCCTTTAGTACTGGCTTAGTATCAGAAACAGAAGAAGTTAGAAGTATTGCAAACAGAGTTATGAGTAGTTTTGCCATGTTCATGATACAGTGTTACTTGTGAGAAAGTATAACCTAGATCTCCCCCTTCTTATAGAGTTGGAAAATGTTATTAATGCATACTTAATTTAGGATGTAATTTACAAACAGCCAATTCAATGATGAAATGCTTAAAGAAAATTACAGGAAAACTGCAAGTATTCTATATAATGAAGAAAAAACATAATTATTATTATTTTTATATAAAATTTTAAGGTTTGAGGATAAAGTCAATTGCAATAATTGTACTCGTGCTCCACATTTTTTTACATTGATGGCGTGATTCATTCTATTCACTTTAGGTGGAAAAAAGAATTCATTCAATTTCGATATTAAATGTAAATAATTCTTTTCCATTTATAAACTTTTAATCCTAAAAACTTTACAGAAGATGTGAAATATGAATTGTGAGACCACCAAATAAAAAAAAGATGAAAGAGTCATTTCAATCAACGTCCCAGAAACAATCTACTAATAATTTAGTGAATTATATATATATATATATATATATTCAAATTGAAATTGGCATTCAAGTAAAATCTTTTTAATAATACCAAGTAAAATAATAAAAATTTTAGTTTGATTTCTTCTAAAAAATTTCAAATCTCTAATTTTACTTCTAAAATTATCTTCAAAATTTAATAAAAATTTATTTCAAGTACTGTCTTTTATCTCTGGCAACTACTGTCTTTTTTATCACTTTCCCATCTCTTTTTTTCTTTTTCTTTTTCTTTGGAAGGAAACATTTTCCTTTTTACTTTAGCAGCTTTTGTAACTTATTATTTTGCAAAAAGTACAATATAATATCATCAAGATACATCGTTGCTAAAACACCGTCAAATTAATTTTACCTTTTTCAAATTTATACTATATATAAAAATGAAAATAAAAGGAAAATAATGAAATTTTTAATAGCATTCATAATGAAATTTAAAAATATCTCAAGTCAATTATTTTTTAAGTCAATCATGTGTAATCTGATAATCTTTTCATTTATGTGAGGAGTCTCGAGTTCGAATCAACGTGCAACGTGGAACGCATGTCACACAAAAAGAATAGTAATTTATAAATATCAATTTCCACGTTTTTTAGCACTGAATTATCATACCGTTTATGATTTTTCAAACAAGGGGACAAAAGATTCCATATCGATTATGAATCACAAGAAATTAAAAAATCTGTTTCCTTGTCGTCGGTGTTAATTTTCAGGAATGAAATGATATCCACGAGGAAACAATTCATTGAATCGAAAGGAAATAATGTGTTTCAAAGCCTCCAAGTGACAAAGATAGTATGAACACGTTCATGAATCATGGCCAACCAGAAATAAGTCAGTACTAGAGATAAATAAACAAATTTTTACGTCCACTCCAACATTATCTTTGCTTGAAAATGTATTATAATTTGTAAAATATGACAATTATAATTTTTTTTTTCTATATTTAACAAGAAAGATTGGTGGTTGTGACTGACCGGTGCAACCAGACATTAGTAAAAAAATTTATTATTTTATTTATACAATTCATTTTTATAAGAAAATCATTAAAATTGAATAAAAGATGAAATTATAAATAAACAGTTAATATGATAATTCTAAAATAACTTGAAATATTAAAATAATATTAATTCTAACTCATAGTAAATAATTTACATTAAGAATTTCTACATGAAATTTATAATAATTTAATTCAATAAAATTAATCATGTGCTGAGAAAAAAAAAAAAAAAAATTTATAATAAAATTTAATTTCACAAATAAAAATTATTCATGTGCTCTGATGAAAAAAAAAAAAAAAATGTCATTGACAATAACAAAAGTAGTAGTGGGCTAGAACTAAAATAACTTGAAATATTAAAATAATATTAATTCTAACTCATAGTAAATAATTTACATTAAGAATTTCTACATGAAATTTATAATAATTTAATTCAATAAAATTAATCATGTGCTGAGAAAAAAAAAAAAAAAAAGTCATTGACAATAACAAAGAGTAGTGGGCTAGAAATTTGGGACTCCCATTATCCAAATATGTACTAAGCTCTGAACTTTATTTGAAGGCCAACCGAGCCCAGACTCAGGTTTTCAGCCTTTTCCAAGTAAACCCAACGGCTTATTTGTCCATGGCTAATTCTGGGTTTAGCAGAAACCAAAACTTTGACTGCAATGAGAGAATTTTATTTTTTGGATAAAGAACTTGTTAAAAAAGAGAGTCACTCAGAGGATTGATGCTAAGTTCTAATAAAGCAATAATCTTTTTTTATTCGTAAGAAAGAAGATGCCCATTTCACAAAAACGACAAACCAAAAATCCCCATTTTATTCTAAATAAAAAGAAAAATTTACCTTTTTGCGTGTTCTCTTGCTCTACGTACACGTGTTTTCTAGTGCTATAGAATAGAATAAAATGAAAGTGTAGGATTTTTCTAGATCTAGACATTACATGCTCCATTCAGAAAGTAGAATAATGCAATGCAGGAGTTTTTGTACAACCATGTACATTTGTAAGTATAATTAATTATAGTCAGAAAAAGAAAAAGGAGGAGATAATAAAGATAAAGACCTTTCTCAAATATCGCCAAGGGTATATCAACTGCAATCCTAGACAAGTCAAAGACCGTCTTTGTTGACCAAGACAACAGTAGCTGCTACCCAAACCCAAACCTCTTTCCTTTGAAGTTTGAACACCCCAGCAAGAACATGCCGTTCAAATTCCAGACACAAGGGTATTATTAAAACGCTGACGCAATCGTCCTCATTACAAACTTGACTCAAGTCAACTAAGTCTATCCATAAAGAGATGACTAAGGGCCAAAATAAGGGAGGAAAACTAAATGGCCTAAATAATCTTACAAAAGCTGGGCTACTCCATGCTCTCTGCTTCCCCACACACACAATTTTTCCTTAAAAAAAAAAAAAATGGCTGATACATCTGCAAGCACCTCCTTTAAATGCACAATATTAAATAAATATTGATGATAATAAGGCCGCCAATCCAATAACATTAACTAAGAAAGAAATCAAGGCACAACCTAGGGGAAACCGAGTCGTTCTCCTTGGCTAAGTGATGGACCGAAGGATCACCGGGAACATCATGCTTTGGAGGATCAAGTCGCCTGTACGGAACCAGTTCCTCAGGCGACGGGGTGATCCGAGTGTCGGCGCTCGTTTCCTTCAAGGAAACAGGGGAAGTTGCAGGGGCCTGTAAAATACAACATCAATTAGTAAATAAAAACATTGTTGCATTATAGAAATCAAAAAATATATATATAAATATGTTTGTAATAATATATAATAGCTAAAAATAAATTAATAGTAAGAGGGTGGTTAATGGTTGGAAAACGCACGCGATTAGGATTATCCGGGCGGGGAATGTAGAGTCTTCTTCGAGGTTCGTTGCCATTCCAATCCGGCGTCGTTTCAAGAAGCGTTTTGAGAGAGATCACTTGCTGAATTGCTTGCGATTTGTTCCACGACGGCCGTCTCATACCTGCAGCAACACACCATTCACTCACTGTATTTTCACATATTCAAATACCAATAAATACACGCATATATACATAGAGAGACCTTTCTCTTTGAGGTATCGTCGGCAATCTTCGCGAGTGAGCTGAGAAATGTCGTCTTCAGTGAGTTGTTGGAGCGGTTTGTCGAGAGGAGGCCGGGAAATGGTCTCCGCCGGTTGCATGGTGTTGTATTCCGGCCAGTAATCGGGGATGCCAAGCTCGAGAAGCAAGGATGATTACTGAGATTTTTCACAGTTTCCACCAATTTTTGGCGATTTTGCGGCCAAGCTCGAGAAGCAGGATGATTCTTATGAGATTATTTCACAGTTTAACCACGAATTTTGGGCGATTTTACGGCATAAATAAAGAGCCTACTACTATTTTTGAGTTTTGTTAAATGGGAGTGGGCGAGGAGTTTCCACCAATTTTTGGCGATTTTGCGGTAAATAAGAGTGTACTTTTTGAGCGTTTTGTTAATGGGAGTGGGCGAGAGAGTGAGTGCGTAGAGGTTGAGTTGAGACTTGAGGGGCATTTTGGGACACTGCGGCTCTCGCCTTTGTATTTTTCTAAAGGCTTGTTCATTTATTTATTTATTACTTTGTTGGGGCTGCAACCCCAGGACGCCACGTAATTGCTTTGACCTTTATTACCAACAAAAAATGTTTAGACAAAGATTTAACCTTTCCAGACTACTTATAATGCACCTAGTTCCAAAAAAAAAAAAAATCTTGTTTTTTGATTAAATGATTTTTTTATAAGATATTAGTACTATTTAATTTCTTAATTCTGCACTAGAATTTTTACTTTTGCTTTTTCAAAATTGATTTATGATGAGCTTATGTTTTCTGAGTATTTTACTTTTAAAAGTAAGAGGCACAGGGTATATAATATGACTTTTTACTGTGTAATAAAACTAAAGTGAAAGCTTAGATTTAAGCCTTAACTTACACAGAAGCCTTTTCTCAGTTGTCAAAGCAATTGGCTATTCTATTTAAGGTGTCAAGTATTTGCATAGGTTTTATTTTCCTATAGTTAGAAAGAAAATTAAGTCATTCTAAAATAAGATGATTTTTCCTTTTTAAAAAAAATAAAAATATTTATGTTTTAGACATTAACAAACGTAGATATATATTTACTAGTTTAATAATCAATTTTATAGAATTTTAAATATTTTCATAGTCTTAAAATATTGAAAATAATAATTATTTAATTATTTTTTATGTTGCAATCAAACAAAACAAAAGAGTTGTTTATAAAAATTTTCCAGAAAAAATATTTTTCCATTAAAAATATTTTTTAAAGATTAGTTATTTTCCATAGCCATAAAAAAGTTTGCAATGCTTCTAAAACTCTAAAGCATAAAATATTTCTTATTAAAATGAGGGTATTTCTGACGATATATTTAGAAAAAAAAAAAGAACAAAGTCAAAACATTTTTTAAAAAGCTCCTAGATTTCATTCGTTTAGTTCATAGATGAGGTCAAAGACCTGATCTACACAAGTGTTTTCCAAAATCATTTCATAATCATGCTACCCAACAAACAACTTAAATTATTTTTGTTTTATTTTTGTTTTTGAAAAGAAGGATTTAATTACTTATTTATTCTTGCTAGGATATGGATAGATATCCTCTGATTTTCTTTTCTTTTTTTTTTTTTTCAATTTCATATGAATCTTTTTTTATATAAATCATCTGTATCCGGATCATATTAACCAAAACTGTTTAATCCGACTTGGAGTTTAGTCACAGTTGAAGCTCTTCGTTAGGTGCATTTAGTGAAAATTAAATCCGAGAGCTCTTTCCACATGCGTTTAGTAGGATCAAACTCAGAGTTTTTTTTTTTTTTTTTTTTTCAATTTCATATGAATCTTTTTTTTATATATAAATCATCCGTATTCGGACTATATTAACAAAAACTGTTTAATCCGGCTTGGAGTTTAATCACAGTTGAAACTCTTCGCCCCTCCCTGTAGGTGCATTTAGTAGAGATTAAATCCGAGAGCTCTTTCCACGTGCGTTTAGTAGGATCAAACTCGAGAGTTTTTTCCATATGTCCGGTCTGCGCTAAATAACCACATATCGTAATTTTATGTGAATCTTTCTTCTATGCTGTTATTAATGTCCGAACAATTAATTCAAATTTCATATCTAATTTAATTGCATAAGGGCAGTTTGCATTTATTTATCAAAAGAATTATTCAAAAAAATTAATGCAATACGAAGAAAGAAATTTGATTCCAATAACGCATGACAAAAAATTCAGACAATCACAAGCTCATCTCTACAAAGATAAAAATAAAAATTAACGAACCACCGAGTAGCTACGCTGTGGCACTTTCTTAAAGCTAGCCCACATGAGATCAACGTATAAAGGAAACTGTGCTATGGCGAAAAGGGTAACCGGCAAGCACGTTACTGCATAAATTGGAAACGCTGCATATTTCAATTCATCTCTAAGAACAAAGAAATGTCCTGCACAAAACGACACCAACATGGCCGCGATGGACACAAACAACGACGTTAAACCTAACAAAAGCTTTTTCGGTAAGCTTCTTCCAAAATCCTTCTCTTTGTATCGTGAAGTCAGTATTGCAAGAAACATGACGACTGATGTTACAGAGAAACAAAGAGCCACCACAGATGAAATAGCGAAGGCGTTGAATGCAGGGTGTCTTTCCAGCGTTGGCGTGCCTTTTTTTTCATCGACTCCGCCTGGGACGGTGGCTGCTGTGGCGAAGGCAACCGTTGCTATTAGTGCAGCCACAACAGAGCATGATTGGGAGGTGTTTATTAACCATTCGCCCCCGCTTTTCACGAGGTCCTTGTGTGTTTCACTGAATATGGCTTTTGCGGTTTTGTTGTCCTTGTTGTGGCGGGTGAAGAAATGGGGTGGCATGGACTGCTTAACAAACTGCAGTTTTTTCAACATCGATCATAAGCTATCTTAATTAGAAGAATGCTTGTGCAACGACATGTTATTATGTGATCTCTATCTATGATTAGGATTATTAGACATACCTCATACCACTTGACCTCCCATTGCATTTGTAAAGCAGCGCCTGGAATACGCCATGGCGTAGAGTCTCCAAGCATGGCAGCAAGGTGAAGAGCGCTATTTCCTTTATAATCTAACTTACGAAAGATACTGTCTCTCATTACTTTCCTCTTCAGCAAAAGTTTATAGACATGAGGTTGCCTATTTTCCACTGCTAATAACACTACATTCTTGTTTTCTGAGTTCACGTCATGAATTGCTACAGGAAACTTTTCCAAAATTTTGTCTACCATTTCTTCGATGCCATTTTTTGCTGCTATTAATATGGCTGTCTCTTTCACCGCCACTTCAGAAGTCTCCTTCTTCTCTGCTGCCATAAGTATTACATTTTTCATGTCCAAGTTTTTATCTCCCACAGGAAAATATTCTACGAGTTTGCACAACAACTTATCAACACCTTCCTTTACTGGAAACAATATAGGTGTCTCTTTCTTTCCCGTTAGGTCTTTTTGCTTGGTATTTACTGTCAATGACACATTGCAGTTTTAACTAAATTGGTTTATTAGATGATTCTAAGTTACACTAAACGCTAATTTTAGACATAATAATAATAAGAAATAAATGTCAATTTAATCCCCGGACTTGTTTAACAGGTCAAAAAGATCATATTTCACATTTTGAGCCAATTTAGTCCCTAAACTTGTATAAAATGATTAAAAAGATCCCACTTTCTATACTCACTTTTTTAGGTCAATATTAACCCTTTACTTATCATAAAATTGATTAAAAAAATCAATATTTTGGCTATTTTGAGTCAAATTTACTCTAATTTTATCAATAGTACTCCTTCGTGTGAATCATTAGATAATTTAAAAACAAATCATTATTTGACACCATCGTCTCTTACCATCTTATTACTAAACCTCTATTTTCTTGGTTTGTACCTTACAATGTAAAAATCTTATATAACAATTATTAATACCAATAGTTGGCGATATCGAGGACTAATTGATTTTATCAAAAAATTAATTTAATTATAAAATGTAGGAAAATTGATATATGAGGCTATATTGTTTTTCTCTTTACTTTGATTGATGCGATTTGAGTTTATATATATATTAATTTGAATTTTTAAAATTCAGATCTATCTATTTGGATTTAATGGCTTATAAATCTATTGCATTTTTTTTTTTTGAATAAATCTCAAGTTATAATAGCATATTTCTCGCAACTTTATTATTACTATAACAACATGATATTTTTTATGAATTTTAACTTTAATATTTCATAAGTGTTGCAAAGAGTTTGATGATATTTTTTAGTTGTAGGGATAAAAATGGATAAAAAGTTAATCATGTCTAATTCAGATCAATTGTTACTTATAAAATCAAAACAAGTCTTCAATTGGTCTAAATTGGATTGAAAAAGTGAAATTGATTTCTTTTTAATATTTATATGATTAAATTCAAGGGTTTAAATTGGTCCAAAGGCGAAATTTGAACCTTTTTTATCCCACTAAAAAGATTTAGAGACCAAATTGACCATTATTTCCTAATAATCACATAATAATTAATAAGAAATTAATCCTCGGTCTTTCGAAAGATCATCTTCTATTGGTTTTGGCGATTTTCGTTTGATTTGTTTTCGTCCAAGTTTCATCATCTAGTTACTATTCTCCAGAATGGGGACTTTTACCGGATGCAACGCTGTATTTAATTTACATTGCTAGCGCGTTGGAGAAGTTCCTTCCATTGATTTTGGGCAGACCACTGTATGGCTTACTTTGTTTTTTTATCCTCCATTTTCTTATATCCGATTGAAACTGATAATCAATTATATGCTTCTTTTTTTTATCCTCCAATTTTCTTATATCCGATGAACCTGATAATCAATTAATTAGTTAACCATGCATATTAATGTTTATATTGTTAAGAATTTAATATGCAAATGAAGGGAAGAAAAACAGACCAAATCCAAGTACGACTAACATTGCCTTGGACACAAATTTGAGGATGTCAAAGCACGTGTCGTAATTTGAAGGAACTAATTCATGGCTTCGGCTTCTGGTTGCTACTCCATTTTATAAACAAGATATCCGAATATCACTCTTTTAGAGTTATAATAATAACAATCATATGTTAAACAAGATTAATTAGGAAAAACAATAGGATTATTTTAATCTCACCTTGTTGGTTCTCTGCATCCCCTCGCGGGCTTTCTGTTGGAGATTTCTTCGTTTTTGAGAAAAGCTTCGTTCCTTCTAATGACAACTTCTTTGCTGAGATGACAAAAGTGGCTACCTTCGTCAGTTATACAGCATTAAAGACTTTATTAGCAGAATAATAACCTAATGTTGGTTCTTATTATTGCATAATTATATGCAGGTAGTTAGATCAGTACAAGTGAACTGCATCATCTGGAGTCGAATTTTATCTACAAGTGACACGTTTAAACTTGAGTCACTAATGAGAGGGCTTTATCTTACTTGGATACCACTTGGCCCGACCATAGAAATACGTCTATAATAATAGTTACATAAAGGTTAGTAAAAGGGAAATCATTTTATTTATACTTGCCAAATTCATATCCCTTCTTAATCAAAAGGAGGATATCCATGCACGCCTCGTAGTTTTCTGGATAAGTGGGCTTGCTATTGTTGTTGGACGCCGTCACTGAAAATGATTGATTACTTATCTCCTCCATCTTAAGCTCCTCAACAAATATACCTAATTTAAAATATAAGAGAAATGA
>NW_023591270.1:18669-49497 GCF_014843425.1 Jatropha curcas | reverse complement strand
GAAAGGGAGTATTGTATCAATCATCATGGACAGAATGAGATCAGCTACTAGCATTGTCTTTAACCAGAGATTCGGTGTTCTATCTTAAAAAATAAAGAGACGCATAACGAATATAGAATGAGAGTGCAATGACAGTGGAGTGTAATAAATTTCAGAAACAGGGGCGTCTAGTCTTTTCAATAACTCTAATACTAACATTGGAAAAATTACAATTACACTATGCTCAAATATAGAGATTACTTTTGGTGCTTTTTTTCCCCTCCTTTTGTGTGCTATCTTTGACCTTGCACAAAAAAGGAATTTTTTTTTCCAGAGAACAAAAAATGAAAGATTCCTTTCGTATGCAAAAAGTGAAAATGCATGGCTCTTATGGGCAAATATCAAACAAAGAATGCAAATATACTAAATAATCACGACAATCGGGAAATGCACTTAACTGTACTACTTCCATCGTGGCCATTTAATCAGGACTATTTAACTTCAAATCAAAAGCACAGGGCCTTGAGAAATGTTTTAGAGCAAACGTTCTTCTATTTCAAATGCCCAAACACTTATAAGTAACCTTATTGCTTATCCTTTTATTTTGTATCCTTTTCTTTTGCCTCAAGCGTGATAAACTGTGAGCAGGGTTTCATTATTTTTATAAATTGAGCATTTTTTCTTTTTTTTTTTCTTTCTGTCTCTTTTTTTGCATTAATATAGTAAAATAAAAAACATAAATTTAATAATTTATTTTTTTCAAGTAATTATTATCATTTTTATCTATATTATAAAAATCAATAAACTATATTCAGAAAACGACTAAAAATGGTTAAATAAGAGTTTTACGTGCAAAGAGCAAGTTCTTAATATCTATATAGAATAAGGGTGAATTGTAAATATCATTTTATTCCTCTTTAAAAAACTCAAACGACTTCATATTCTTTAAGACAATATACATCATCCCTAAATGACTTCATTTTGAGACAGAGAGAGTTTTATATTTTAAACAAGAAATTTTAAATTCTTATATCAAATCATTATAAATAATTTTAATATAGATTAAGAAATAATATGATTGAAACATTTAAATCAATTTTATGCTATCTCTGTAAAGTATTATGTTAAATCCATAATTTTACATATAATTAAATTAATTAATTTCCGTGGTTCCCCACCATAATAAGCTCATATATGTTGATTTATAACTAATAATTGATGATATAATGTGTTCAGCTTGAACTTAAACACAATCTAGCAGTACACATTGATTTAGAAATGCTGTATGGACTAAATACTCTTCAAGTAAAACTTGGGTTGCTTCGAGCAAACAACAACAAGAATTCTGAGAAAAATATTAGCTTGACAGCTATGAAGAAGAGAGTATTAGGTTTTAAATATTGACGCCACTTATTGCTTGTATAAACTAAATATGAATTATGAAGGTCTTAGATCTTACCATCTATCCTTTACTATGACAAGGTGCGCGATCAAGAATCCAATGATACTCTTATCACTTATTATTATTGTCCCACTAGAAAAATTTCATCTTTTTTCAAGAGTTTTAAGCAAAAACAGTGATACATAAAAGAAAGGAAGAGTTGAGCAAACTGATTTGAGAAGGATTTTCTTACTCGCTCAGAAGTAATTATTGTTTCCAAGAATTAGTTCTATTCCATAATTTAATATCCTTAATATAGTTGAAAACAAATTTCTTATTTCTGCATAAAGAAAGGGGAGACCCAGTATTTTTGGTACAGGGCTCGTGCTTTTTGGCTACATTTGGATAGCAACTTGGTCCCTGTGGCACTAAGCAAACATTTCACAAGATCAGCTAGTCAGCCTCTCGACCTTCAAAATGAGAATTGTTTCAAAAGTATAGAGCTTTGAGCTAAAAGAGTTAGAGAGATGGAATTTATGAGGGAAAGAAATCCACTGCAAAGGACAAACTTTACCACTGCGTATGAAAGATAGTGTGGTGCTAATGCTGTATATTGCTGCCTCTATCTACTGCTCACATTCTATTTTTATATCTCTATATCTGTGTAATCCCAAAAAAACATGGCTATCACACACAATATAGGTGACTTTCTTCTAGACTTTCTAGGTCATGTAAGTTGTCCTAGATCTTAGTAGAAAGTCCTAGAAGCCTAGGTAGGACTTGGAACTTTTCTAGAAAATCTAGATAATGCTCCGCTTCTAGTTGGTTCTGAGAGTTATGGTAGGAACTTTTAAGATCTACCTATATCTTCTGGGCACTCTCTAGACTGTTTAGAACGTTCAATATGGTTCTAGACTCTTCTAATCTTCAAACCCTTGGGCTCGCCCTTAGCTTGGGCCCAACTCGCCATGGTCGCTCACATACCATAGCTTCCAACACATGGCATGCTAAGCTTAATGCCTGGTGACTCAAGTCTGGGGGACTGGATTTTGGCTGCTTTCATGGGAGATAGCCTCCAAACTTAATTTTGCCAAAATACACCAGTTGGGCATTGAAACATGCTTTGGCTACAAGGGGATCTTGTCCATGAATTCTCCCCTTACGAGCAGGTGTCGTTCCTCGAACATTCAACAGCTTAGATCCTTTAACCTCTCATGTTGGAATTCCGATAACGTGTGCATGGGTTTCCATACAAAATCTCCTTGGATGATTCTCTGGACCCTCAAGTGTGCTTGGCTAAGAATATCCTATGAAGATCTTGCCTATCGATGCCTTCGGTTTGCCCGACTCTTCACTTGGCAGCTTGCTTCTGTCGTTGGGGCATTGTCTTGTTGCCCTTTCCTATCCTTTTGTAATTTTATGTGCTTGGTCACTTCACTCTAAGTGACCTAGCATATTTCCCTGAATGCTATACTAACTCGGGTTTCACCTCTGAGACACGTCCTTTTGTCCTTGGCTTTTCAGGAAACATCAGCATAATTCAGCTTACTTATGCCTAGTGTCATCTTACGATTATGGCAACACTATTATCCTCGCTTTAACTCATTAGGCTTTTCTTCTTCTGGACTTGGACTAGGTGGAACCTTCCAACAAAAAGTCATGGCTACCGTGATGGCAATATATAATGGTTTATGTCACTCTGTACCATGGCAATCTGCAAGTCAAGACATGGCTTGACTCCATTTTCCTATCTCAAATAGAGGAGCAACAAACAATATTTGTCTTGCCTTGCCATTGACCTATCGAATCCTTCCTGCGCCACACCAGTGGATGGGCTATACCTTAGCATTCACGCCTTCACTATATCGTGCTGCCATTTAAAGTTATGGAACTCATCAATAAGTATTGGGCAATGTAGTACAAAGTTTGACCCAGTGTTCATCTACGCGACAACTTGCTTTTGAACTTCAATCTAACCACTAACTGCCTCGGTGAATTCCATCACCTTAGCTTTCGCTGGAATTGAGGAGGTGCATTAAAGACAAGGCCTCTTCTTCCTCATTTCTATTCCTTAATTGTAGGAGACTAGGCAGATAACTTACCTTTTAAGGGCAATCCTTGCTTGATTGCGAACTGTCAAAGGAGCAGTTCATGTGAACTTGCTTGTTCACATCTAGGCTATCTGCCGAATGTAACATCCTCCGTTGGCGCTACTAGGCTGGAAGCTTCCTTCCATGCTGGCGTTCTATCTCCTTCACTCGTCATGCATCTTGGACTTGCCCTTTGTCCGTTCCTCGGAACTCATGAGAGATCAGTAATGGCTATGGTTTGTGGCAAGGATCCTTAGAGCATATACGCTCGAGTGCAACTAAGGCCCATGTTTTTTAGTCCATCTTGAATGCAAACAAGCCTCATTGTTAGTGTGTTCAGAAATTTCAAGGACCAACTCAGTGAACTTCGGGAATCAAATGTGCCCTTTTATGGAGACGCTCAACTGTGGCTCTTGCTCATGATGCATTCCTTGGGATAGAACTGTTCTTAAGCGAGAGCCTTGTTTGTGGTGCATAGCCTTCTAACACTTCTCTCTGCACGTGCTGATCCGCTTCCAAATTCAAAGCGGTTGTCGCAAGTACAAGGTAGATGTGTCACCATCTTAGCTCCTGTGTGATGCCTATACTGAAAGTATATACTCTGCCCACAAGAAGTTGTCAATATCTTGGCATCCTTGACTAAAGATGCTTTAGTTTTGGCACTTCAACCTCGAAGGCACAGTTGCAAAAACTACTTGAAGAAGAGCTTGCAACCCCATTGAGCAACAAACCCTTTAAGAAGGACATTCTCAATCTTTACTTCCTTATTAGTTATAGGTCTTAAGCTCATCCTCAAGAGCTTGCCTTCAGCATGCGTTTTAAAATATTCCTCATCCCTTTTAAGGGAAGAAACTCACTAGAAGAAGGATTATCAAATGCTCCCTTGCCTTTAATGAGGCTTGTCGATGGCTAGTCGAGCGTGCCCGATCTCCTTGATTTTCTATCCCAAGCTCAGTTCTTAAATCGAACAGCCGCATCCTCATCATCTCCTCTCACCCTGCGATCACAAAGCCTCCACCTTGGCGAGTCTAGTCTCCCATCGCCCAAATCTACCTTGGTTCGTGAGACTTAAACCTCCCTCTCTTTTACCAGCTGCCTTCAACGCTGTAAGCACCCGATGTCTGTCGCGCTAGGAGCTGACCGGGCGAACTTTGGTCTACAATTCCACCTATGGCTTTAAGCTCTACCAATCTCGGCTTGGATTGAGGCCTCTAATACTAACTATCAGAGCTCAGTGCTTTTCTGCATCTGCGGATAGCATTGTCCTTGCGAACACTAGTCAACTTTTCCACAAGTAGCTATCGGCCTTCCAACCTCAAGTGAGGATGATGCAGAGGTAATAGAGTTTAGAGCTTTTGAAAGAGCTTAGAGAGACGACCAGAGGGGAAAATCCACTAAGCAAAAGGAAAACTTTTACATTGGGTATGAAGTAGTGTGTGCTATGCTTGTACACTATGTTGTCATTATTGCTCGACTTTATTTCTCTATATACTATTATATCTCTGTATGCACAAAACTACAGTGGCTGCACACACACACCACACAGCACACATAGGTGAATTTCTGTTCTAGGAACTTTTAAGCATGGTCTTGGCGTAGGATCTTAGTAGAAGAATCTAGAAGCTTAGGTAAGGCTGGAACTTTGGCTAGAAATTCCAGATATGCTCTGGAGTCTAGAGATGGTTCTAGATTGGTCGTGAACCTTCTAGATCTCCCAATCATTCTGGCACTGTCTGACTTGTTCTAGAAACATTCACATTGTCTAGACTTTCTAGAATCCTTCAGCCTTTGACGTGCCACTAGCACGAGCTCAACCATTGTCGCTCGCCCGAGGCTGCCAGCACAGTGGGCATGCCAAAGCCTGGGCTGTGGCATGTCTGGTGGGACTTGGATTTTGGCCTGCTATCTTTATGGGCAGATTGGCTCAAACTTAAAATTGGCCCCAAAGCACTCCCTGTTGGAACTTGAAACAATGCCTTTGGATACAAGGGGAGTCTCTGTATGACAATTTACCAACATTCAAGGAGTTAGTTAACACATAAATGATTGGATTCAGGATTTTGAATATAAAGATTTTTGCAACACATCTTTCTTATACTTGGTGACTATAACTTCATTCATATATATCTTAATAGATTTTTTATATTCATTTTTCTCCTTTTTTCGTTTCATTTATTTAATCTGTTGGATTATTTAGAAATTTTTAGTTATTTTGAAGAAATTTAATTAAGATCTATTAATCAGTTGTATATGATTACCTTACTGAGTTAAGCATGAATTATTTAAACCTAACAAGATATCGTTTTGTTTTTCATTAAAATTTTTTTAGTTTTGTCCTGTCCTTAAGAAAATAACAAAATTTATTATATTTAGGACTTATTTATTTTTCTTTACTTTTAAAAATAGAACCTATTTTTAAAACAAGAAGTAAATTTTTATGAAACTACACATACATAAGTTTATGTAATTTTAGTTCGTTCTATTGTTAATTTACGTTTTCTTCTTTTTAATATTCCAATTCAATAAAATTAGTGATTAGAGTTCACATTCATTCAAATCACTCGATAGAGTATAGCATTTTGGTTGATTATAAAAAATTATAGTTTTATAAAACGAAAAAAACAAAACCGGAAAGAAGCTGTAAACTTGGTCAAGGAGGGACAGAATGTCTTAAAAACATTCTGGGAAAATTGGGCGTGGAGTGGTGGGTCACTCACCTACCCACTACTTTTATATGATCTTGTTTATTGGACAAACTATAATGTGCATCTATTATTCCATATTTTTTTTTTACCAGAAAAAAGATTTAATTTTATTAAAATGGATTTAGAAAAAACTTGGCTAATTCAAACAATAAACCCAAGAGTATAATTCGGACCGTTGAATGGGTAATGACTCTTCGTCCAATTTCGTTTCAAACTATTTTGAATTTGAATTGCATTCATTCATTCACAAGTATTTTGGAATTTGAAATTTTATTAATACCTCAATTGAAAATATTTTGATTTAGAATTGGGTAGTTCTAAATTTTTTACTAAAGTAAAATTAATGTGATGGGTCAAGGGTCAATTCGTTATCCTTTGAGATTTTGATATTATACAAAAATAAATAAATTTAATATTTCATATGTGCAATATTTATTTTATGCAGATTTTTTTTAAATATGAAAATTATTGAGAAGTGAAGTCCTACACCAAGAATTTATTTGAGACTATGAAGATTATTAGATATTTTCTATTGGTTAGTATTTATAATTAAGTCTTAGGAAATTATTTTAGGATAAGAGAGTAAAATAATTTATAAGACACGAATCTATTTTATATCTCTCAAATTGTTTTTAAAATTTTCGGAATAAATTTATTAAGAGAATATAGTCAATAATCTCTTTACTCTTCAGGTTTTATCCATCTAAGAATATCTTTGGAGTAAATATTTTGGTGGTCTATTAATAATTGCTGCAAAAGCTGTTTTGATCTGAAAAACATTTTGATTTAATAAGCTAGTCTGTTTCTAATACAGCTGGCTGTTCTTGCTATAAGTGTTAACTGTTTCTAACTGAACCTTTGTCTCCAAATATTTGCGTGTGTGAGTATTAAAAAGTGGTCTGACGCCCTTTTTTATTACGCCCATGCATTTGTCTCTTATTTTTAAAAATATCAGAAACTATTGCTCCATAATAAGCATATAATCTAGTTAATTTTAAAGAGAATATCATCATTTTTTCATATTAAAACCATTTCTCTTTTAAAAAGAATGGGTTTTGCGCAAATGAGTATGAGTCATTGTCAAAGTTTATATTCTCTAAGCTCTCTTCATTCCCCTATATTTCTTTTCGGTCTCTTTGCTTCAAGAAAAATTTTTTAAGAGAAGAAATTTATTAACAAGATTTTCTGAAAGAACAGTTCTGTATCTTTAAATCTGTTTTCTAAAACTCTTTTCTGTTTCTTTCTGTGCTTATTATTTGCATTTTCTTGTCTTAATTTAAGGAATTTTCTAACTGGTTTTCGTACGGCTTCTATAGTCATTAATGATAAGACTTTTGTGGTTGTAATAGCTTAGGTGAAAAGCTATGGTATAATAGGTTATCAAGCGACCTTCTCCTTGTGTGAGATTTTAATGTCTTGATTTGAGTTTTTGTTCTCTACAAAAACAGAAAGGGTTGAGGTTAACTAGAACCTTTGGAAAATCTAATAGAATAAAGGTTAGATCTAGGGTTGATCTATTTCCTTGTATTGTTGATTTGTCCCTTACCCTTGAAAAGAGATAACATAGTGGAGGATCTCAAGATGCGTCTTGGAGAGTGGATATAAGTGAGTTAGTGCCGAACCATTATAAATCTCTATGTTTATCTTCTTTTACTTTCTGAAGTTCTGCTTGATTATATTCTATTTACATAACTGTTACTGTTAATCTGTTTAGAAATGCAAAGTTGTTAATGAGTTTCTGATTCTAATCGTGAGTAAACTTTATCTCTGTGGAATACTAGAACTCTCGATTTCTGTATTGTGATTATACCAAGTTCTAATCTGTCCTTTTATATTCAGTGTAATTCACAATATGAATTATAATTAGTTTTTTTAATCTTGCTTGTTTTCTAATCTTGCTTAAAACTTTGTGAACCAGTTCTAAAATGCAATAACTGTTGTTCACAGAGTCTTTCTAAAATAGCAATAAACTTTGTGAAGCTATTATAATCGCAATAGCTGTTCTTCACAAAGTCTTTCTAAAATAGCAATAAACTTTGTGAAGCTGTTCTAATCACAATAGCTGCTCTTCACAGAGTCTTTCTAAACTTACTTAAAACTTTGTGAAGTAGTTCTAAATGCAATAATTATCCTTCACAGAGTTATTCTAAAATTGTTTAAGCTTTGTGAAGCAGTTCTAAATGCAATAATCAATAATTGTTTTGTTCACAGACGTCTTTCTAATCGAGTCTTTCTAATCTTGCAATAAGTTTTGTGAGGAAGTTCTAAACTTGATAACTAACTCTCACAAATGCTTTCTAATTCCGCTGCAACAAAATTCTGATTTTTATTTTTGAAAGTTAAATTTTTAGAAAACACAATTCACTCCCCCTCTTGAGTTGTACCATACATAAACGGGACCCACATCTAACATATTATGATATTTTTTAAGATGTAAATTTTTAAATTTAACAAGGAATAATCACCATGTTTTTATATATACATACTATAAAAAGACATAATTAAATTTTAAAAATAATAAATTAATATCACATATAACTAGAAATCAAAATATTTAGTCTTACATATTTATAGATAGTAGGTATACTTTACCCTTAACATTTAATAATTCAGTTCATATAATTAACAGCTTAATAATTAATAATAATATAATTATAAAACAAATAAAAATAATACTATTCATATTAGAATGTATCAATAGTATCAATAACTGTAAGTACTAAATCTATTAACAAGAGATAAATCCAAATAAAAAAATATATATTATTGAGTCTAATTAACAGCTTAATAATTAATAATAATATAATTATAAAACAAATAAAAATAATACTATTCATATTAGAATGTATCAATATATGTAGTTACTAAATCTATTAACAAGAGATAAATCCATAAAAAAAATATATATTATGAGTCTAAGTAAACTAAAATATTTCTAAACGCATAATCTAATAAAAAGTAAGACATTATAACTTAGAATCGTAATTTGCAATCCAAGAATGTATATAGGAGTATTCAAGCACATAATATATATTAATTACTTATTATAAGATTAGAGTTAAAATATTATATTAAACTACGTAGTTTTAGAATCAAATAAAAGTTTTCTTAAAAAATATGAAGAATTAAAGATATTTTATTTTAATCTTTAATTTTTTATTTTAAAATATATAATTATAAATTAAAGAATATAAAATAAAATTTCGGTATATGGATTGGAATATAAAATTTTATTTGTAGTTTCCATTCTATATTTCATATACCGATATTTTAAAAAATGCATTCCGTTTTAAATTCTGTATTCCAAAATTTCATTCCAAATTAACGTTTAATTTGAAAGTTCAATTTAAATTGAAATATTCCGATCTAAGTTACATTCCTAAATGCCCGCATACATGCCACTTTACACCTAAACTTAAAATGGATAGCTAAGTGAAAAATATGTCAACGAAGATCTACACAACCAAAAAATTGAAAAGCTCGTTCTTAAAATAGCCAGAAACTTTTAACAGCAAAACCAGAAGACCAAAATTATAATATTATTCCATAAGTATTAACCATCACAAAAACTAAATTCTATCTATTAAAAGTTATAAAATACTAATAAAGATTAAATTGCAGCGTGTTTTACAATAAATGAAATGTTCCTCCTTTTTTCCATTGGTTGAAATAAGTTTATGTTTTTTTTAAGTTATATATCGCCTTTTTAATATCTATTTTAATCGAAATTAAGTTACCTTGAAAATAATTTATTTATTCGAATCAATAAAAAGAAAGTTGTTAGACAGCTGTATAAAAGAGATTGAGATTAAGAAAAATTAATTGATATTATTTAAATAATAAATTTTATCTACATTTTTCGTACCCTATATTAATATTATATGTCATTTCAATAAAAGATCAAACAACATAGTAAATAAAGGTTATTATAGAAATAAGAAAGTAATTGTGATATGGGAATGGAGAACGTAATATTTGATTGTGTAATTATCTAAAATATCCTTTCAATATTTAGAAGATTCATGTCAAATTTTTTAATGCGCAATTGATAATAGGGACACATATTTAGGAAATTATTCATTAATTAAAATTAAATATTAATTAATTATATGAAATAAATAATCATGTTAATTATTAAATGATCATATTAAATAATTATATTAATTATTTAGTGCGTTGTGCTTAGGATGCATATTAATTATTTATTGATTTTAATTGAAGGTCTAAATGTAATTTTACGTCGAATGGTTAAAGTATAAACCGAACTTATTACAACCCTCTTTTGAATAAAAAACAAATATCATATCAACTCTTTTATATAATAAATAAATGATCAGAAATAGCTTCCATAGATCCAATGGTCATTATTATTTAGGAAGAAATGATATTAGCCTCTTTTTAAATACCTTCCCATATGCATGACCCACCATCAACCTATATTGTATTTGAACAGTCTTTGTTCACGGTTTGTCCCTAGCTGATCCAACTTGGTGGTTTGTCTTTTGCATAATTTGTCCAGTGAATCTCAACGATATCTAAAAATTATGATTTTACTATTTGTTACTACATATATGACTAACTAATATTATCAAAGTAAAGTTTGATAAGGTTTTTTTTTTTTTTTCTTTTGAGGGTAAAAAAAAATAAAACCTCAGAGGATAAAGCAAACTGAGCTAGTGAATGTGCTACTTTATTACAGGATCTACCAACAAAACTAAACTTAAAGAAAAGGAACTCAGCAGCAAGCTCTTTGATCTGAAGAATACGAGTGCCTATGTCCGACTGGGGAAAAACCGTACCATGGAACAGCTTGACCACGACCTGACAGTCCGACTCAATGACCAACCGCGAGAAGCCCATCTCCTTCGCTCTTCGAAGCCCAAAGATAATCGCCTGTGCTTCTGCATTTTCTGGCGAGAGAGGCAGATGAAGTAATGCTACACCTGAAGCCATAACTGCTTCCCGACTGTCTCTGATTACCATACCAACCCCACCCTCATCCGATCGAACCGCAGCATCCGTGTTCAGCTTATAACACCCATCCACAGGCGGTTGCCAACGCAGTGAGGAGCTGTGAGTACTCGACTGAGACTGTGCGACTCCCTCTCTGCAGTCCTGAAATTCCAGAAGTAATGAAAGAGCCACTCGAGTTATCTGAACTGCCGACATCTCCTTATTTTGAAAGATGAGCTGATTACGAGCGTGCCATAAAGACCACGCCACCATAAACAGAATTTGCTAACTGCTCATCTTCAAAGGCCACCGCTACATGTTTCAAACAAATTCAAAAAATCAGAAAAAGAACGCTGAATTTCATAAAATGTTAATTTGGAAAAAAAATAATTTTATTTATTAGTTATTTTTATAAAGTTAATAAAATTAGATTATAATATATATAAATAGGAATCAACAACTGATAGATATCGGCTAAAATTACTTAACAAACATCTTTAGTCTAGGTAAAATTCTTAATAACAAACACCTATAGTCCAATATTGAATATAAATAATTTATCTTCTACATAAATTAAATATCCTTTATGTCGACTAATTAAATGTAGTATGAGTAGATCTAATTCTGAGTATTGCTAGATTCCATGATGGTGGTTTTGTCTGGTATTTTTTATTATTTGGATAGTTATGCAAAAAGAAATACAGATCTTCTCTCTAATAAGGAAAAATTTAAAGGTAATCTAATCGGACTTATAGAAAGACCATAAAGTCGAATAGTGGCTATGAATAGCCAGCAAGTGGAGCAAGCGATTGTCTATGGCTAAATATTATACTTCGTAAACTCGATTAGATACTTCAAATCAAAAGTATTAGACTTCCAATGAATAAATGATTTTTTATTATTTGGATAGTTATACAAAAAGAAATGCAGTTCTTCTCTTTAATAGAAGGAAGAAATTTAATAGTAATCAAATTGAACTTATAGAACAACCATAGAATCGAATAGTGGCCAAGAATAGCATGCATATCTATTATTTTGAACTTCCAACATTTAATTGGATAGTTATACTATAATGCATGCATATCCATTATTTTGAACTTCCAACAATTAATTGCGTATCCAATTTGAGCACAATTCTCTAATAATTAATTGCATATATATGTGTATGATTCTTGTTTTTCTTTTTATAATAACAAATTAGGAATAAAATTTGTTCAAAGAAACTGGGATTCCTAAAAAGATTTTGTTCATTGATAAATAAAATAAAATATTGCAAAATGATTACCTCACGTTAAAGACATCATGTACATGTATGCACATTTTAATCACCAATATTAGCTATTTGGATTAAGGATAAGCCTTGTTTCAATTCTTTAAATTTATTCGCAACTCTGTGCATATCATTATGTTTAATATAAATCAAAATATTACCGTATTTTACAAATTTATTCAGGCCCAAAATATACATTTACTGCAAAAGAGGAAATTAAGTGAAGTACTCCAGATACAAAGTATGGAAATAAAATAAAATAAGACCTCAATTATACTATTGATTTATTACGTACCTATAGTTGTGCTACAAATTTTAAAATCTGTTCGGTAAAATTAATTATTTTAATAGTTGTTAATTATTTTAGTAATATTTAATTGTTAGCTGTTTGAGTAGCTTTTCGAAAAGGCTAAAAGCTAAAGCTTATATGGATTAATTTTTATAAAACACTAACTTAACCACTAAAAGCCAATTTATTTAGCGTTAAATACAGTCTTAATATACACCTTTTAAAATTAACAATAGTTTTTCGATTTATTATATGGAGAAAATTTACTTTTACGTTTTCTTTTCCTTTTTATTCTATTCTGGATTCTTCTATTTATGTAGACACTAATTGATTGTATTTTTCTAGTTAAAATTTTTATATAGAGAGGTACTGAATATTGCCCAAATTTGAAATTTAAAAAATAGAAAGGTTAAAAGTATATTTGAGGTGCCATTCTCTTGAAGTAATTAGAGTACGATTAATATGGTGGTCGAAATGGAGTGATTGAAATTCCCTCTTTTTAATCAAAGGTTTTGGATTCAGGTTTTGAGTAAAAAATTATCATGCTGGGAGAGTCCACCTTCATGAGCCCTGCAGTACTTGAGCTGGACATAATCAAAATTCAGTGGGTTTTAGATATTGGTAGTTATAGACTAACAAAAAAAAGTGATTGGAGGATGCATTTGACCATTTTGTTAGTTCAACATAATTAAATTAAATTACATCATATTTATAAATAAGTTTTATAATTTAAATTTATTTTACTAAACAAGGGTAGAAAAAAATAGTTGGGTTTCAACCAATAAAATAATAGTTAAAATATTTATTCTACAAGGGTTTATATTACTATTAGTAAGTAAACATAAAACTTCAATAGGGGAGAGATAAGCACAATTTTTTTTTTGAAAAAAAAAAAAAAAGGAAAGAAAGAAATTGCAAATTGCATGGTCTCCTCTTGTATAACAAAACAAGCTAATCTTTCTTCTTTTCTTTTTAAGGTTGAGGAAAATATCCCTCTCCATTACCTGGATAAAGACACGAAATTAAAATCTTTTGTAATAGAAATTAAAACCTTATTGGACAGGAAAAATTCGTTTTTTCTTAACAAATTAAATAAAAGAAATAAAAAGAAAATGAAGATCAAAGGAAGATTCAGAACTTCAGAAATATAAAAAGCTTTTAAATGCAGAGATCCTCTTTGATTGTTTTGAGAATGTTTTTCCTAGTGAACTTGTCATTCTTATGTTGGATTTACAGAAAAGAAAACACAAACAAACACAACCTTAAGTTCTCTTACAGATATATTTTTTTTTAGAAAAAAAAATAATTCTGTCCTTCATTGTCCTATTCATTTTCTATCATTGTCTGATAAACTCTGCCACACATTACAAGCATCAAATCTGAGAATGAATCCAACTCAATCAGTCCTACAATATAGCCCCAAAAATCTTTCACTTCATACCCTCTCTAAAATCAGAATATATATATATATATATATATAAACACACTTTAAGTTCTGCGTTTACAGATATTAGTTTTTTTTTTTAGAAACACAAATAAAATTTCTGTCCTTCAATTGTCCTTATTCATTTTTCTATCATTCGAGTCTTGATTATAGAACATGGCCAACAGCCATAATACTTAGTCATGCTAAATCATAGAGAATGAATCCAAACTCAATCACACACACAAACTATTGAGCCCAAAAAAGTCATCACCATTACCCTCTCTCTAAAGAATCAGAATAGATACCATATACCCACATTAGGTACATATGAGTAAGCTGTAAACTTTTTACCCAATGAATAACCCAGTACACAGAAAATGCGCACAAGGATTTCAAATCTACTAATATTTCAGTTCTTGGAACTCTGCAAGAAAATTTCTGTCTTTGAGACGAGATAACAAGAACATATTTAATTTCATCTGTAACATAAATTTATAAACATATTCTCCACTTTCTGCTTTCTTCATACTTTAGCGCTACAAAAAGAAAAGATTATTCTTTCGCTTTCATTACCCTATGCCATTCTCCCTTGCAAGCATTAGGTAAGATATCTAACATGCATGGAGACTAATGAGAAACCACTAACTACCCACCTGCACAACAATACATCTCCCTCCTATTTCTTGTTTAATTCTACAGCTTAAAATAAGAAAAAGAAAAAATAATATATAAAAACCCCATAATTTAATTATAGACTACAAACAAAGGAATTTGTCTCTTTCTTCAGTTAGGTGATGATAAACGGGGGTCAAATAGTTTTTTGGAACTCCATGTACCTCTTTGTTCATTCACAGACAGACACTGGAAACGAGTACAAGTTTTAGAATTTCAAATAAAAAGAGTGGTAGAAAGGGTTGAGAGAAAACTCACAAAATTAGTAGCGGGAAATATATATATATATATATATATAAGCTTAATACTTTACCAATGAAATCCCAGTACACAGAAAAATGCACAGAATTCAAATCTCTAATATTCAGTTCTTGGAAACTCGCATAAATTTCTGCTTTTACAGATTCAAGAATCACATTAATTACGTACACATATTTCTCCTTTCTTGCTTCTTCATCTTTAGCGCTCCAAAAGAAAGAATATTCTTTGTTTTCCCTATGCATTCTCTCCTTGCAAGCAATTGGTAGATTCACATGCATGGAGATAATTCTAAACCCTAAACTACCCACACAAATACATCTCCCTCTTTTCTTGTTTTTACACTAAAATAAGAAAAGAAAAAAATATATAAAACCCCATAATTAATTAAGACTACAAACAAGGAATTGCTCTTTTCTTCAGTTAGGTGAGGTAAAGGGGTCATAGGTTTTGAACTCCTGACCTCTTATACTACGAGACAGACACTGAAACGACAAAGTTTTAATCAAATAAAAAGGGAGAAAAGAAACTACAAAAATTATAGGGATTGGGTCATTAGTTTGTGGTCTAATACCCTTCGCCTTTTAGATCGATCACTAGCATTCGATCTTTCGAGTAAAGATTTGAGTGCAGTTTGCAAGAAATGTACTGATTCAATGCTATGATCTTTCTCAGCTGCAACTATAAGTACATTTCTAATTCTTCCTCCAAGTGTTACCATTTCAGCACTCAATGTCTTCAAATGGAGAGATTTTAGTATCTCAATTAGATCAGGCAAAAGGTCAGACCTATCTTCACAGCATAAAGATGCTTTGAAGATTAACTGTCCGTCGCCTGAATATTCACCAGAAAGTACAGTTATCTCATCGGTTTCCGATGGGAAGGTTTCCAGTCCTGGAATTTGTGATGTCTGTTGCTTTAGTTCTCTAACTCTTTGAACAACCTTTGCTAGAAGTGAAGCTTTGTCTGTCTGTAAAAATTGAAACAGAAAGAAACCCTAAGAATGTAAAAAGCTTTGCTACTTTAATTCCCAAACAGAATACACTAACCCTATAAATAATTTAGAGACAAGAATAAAACAAAATTAAAAAGAAAAAAAAAACACTTTCTTGCTTTTGCTTTTGCTTTTGCAGGTAAGGTCTGTACTCACAGTTTGAACATTCAAAAGGCTGATATATATAGATCCAAGATTTCAGAATCTGAATTTTAATTATCGTAGTAATGGATAACTGAGCATAGATCCTTGTGTTTGCTTGCGAAGAAAATGAGGGAAAGCGAAGAGAAAAGAAAAACAGAAAGATCAAGAAAAAATTCATATAAAAACACCGTCTAATTCGCTAATAATGATTATGTTGGGCAAATGTCAAGTCAGTCAGCACTTAGCAGAGATTTTTCGGCTTTATCGGTCAAAAAAGTCTAAAAAATCAAAGTTTTAACTCTCTTCTTTCTCCCACAGTTTCTCAGATACCAAACAGTGAAAAAACATTAATAATTATTGCAAGAAAAAAAATCACATTGATCAAAGCTTTCACAATTTCCACAAATCTTCAGGCAAATTTAAAAAAAATTTCAAAATCTCTGCCATTAAAACATCTTTAAAGCCTGAAGATCCTTTTCCAAGAAAAATTGCTAATTAATATTATAATGAACATCTATACAATTAATTACCTTAGAATTGCAAGGAAGAAGACTCCTAAGCTTATCAAGGTGAGAGTTAATTCTCTCTCTTCTTCTCTTCTCAGCTTCCTTGTGATTCTTCAAAGCAGCAAGAGCTCTATCTTGTGGTGTCATATCCGTAATTATAGATCTTTCTTGGGGGTAGTTATGGTAAGAGGAAGAAGATGAACTGCATAAGCTTTGCATAGCTGGGAACCCGTACGGTCCGATGTTGAAGACTCCGTTCTCGGCAAGCAACCGGTACAAGTGTGAATTTTCCGGCAAGTTGTCGGGCTGCATGGTTTGTATCGTGTGGGAATGGTTTGTAAAGGAAACGAAATGATATATATAATTTCTTTTTGGTGTTGAAAAAAGGCCAAGTGGAGAGGTTTGGCTTTCGGTGGTTTTGGGTTTTGTCCACGATAAAGGGTTTGCATTCATAGTCGTTTGATTTGACTTGCTATGTCGTTTTTGGATAAGGTAAGAGTGGGGACCCTTTTGCCTTTTTCACTCGCATTGTTGGGGTAGAAATTTTCGGTACAATTTATAATGGTTTTTTGTTTTATATATATATCAACAAATTTATATTTTGAAAAGATTTTATATCAACAATTTATATTTAAAATATGGTAACACAGTTTTACATTGAATTTGAGTCACTAGGTACGATAACGTTTCTATTTTTATTCTCTTATAATATTTCTATTTTTTGAATTTATTTATATAATCCGTTTATTTATTATCTATAATATATAATTTAAGTGCTTATTTATATTGATAAGACGTGAAATACATGAATCTTTAATATAAGATCCATGTATTAGGAAATCATAAATTTCATATTTCATTGTTTAATTGAAAATAAATTTTATAATTTGACTGTCATTTAAAATAAAATTAAATGGCTTAAAATTTATCATTAATAAAAAATATTTGAATTGACAAAATTCAGTTTATGAGACAAAGATTTCTCTATTTTTTTAAAATAATGAAATTGACACCATGTTAAAATTTATTTATATTCATATAAATAATGATTGCTACCAACCACGAAAGACGGATGATGATATATCTAAGCTACATAGCTTGGCAAAAATTATTAATTATATGAATTACGACTTAATTAATTTTATTGATTCAAATAAAAAGCTAATAAATTTATGAAATATTTAATTTTATCACTTAAATTTCATCAATTCAGTGTGTTTCTATTAATTTCGTGTGAAAAGTTCTTTTTTAGACTTGATGTACTACAGAAGACAAGTTCTTATTAACGTATTAACGTCTTTTACAATTGTCTCTTTTTCTTTTCTTTTTTTTTTTTTTTAATCATCAGCCAAAGAGAATATTAATTAGATTAAATTAAAAACGAGTAATACAACTTACAAAAGGAATTTATGAGTCCAAGGGAAACGAAAAAAACCATACAGCACCATCAAATAGAGAAGATGGCCCAAAAAAATCTCTGATCTCACAACCATTTGTCGAGAAGAAATAGAAGGAATGGAAGATCAAAATAAACCATGCCAAATTTGAAGTTCTATATATTTACTGCTTCTTCTGCAGTAATTTGCAAAAGAAAAAAAAAAAATCCTTTCTTTGGGTAAATTTCTCAAACAACAATGATTAAGCAAGTAATTTGCAATTATCAATTGAGTCGAAAATTACTGAGTAGAGCTTCCAAAGTCTAGGTTCCAAGGTCTGGGATTTTCAGTGCAGCTTCCAATAAACTCCTGAATAGTGAATACCAAAACTTCAGTTCAGTTGTAAGAGTTCCTTCAAAAAATTTAGCATCAACTTCAGTAATAGACCTATGATGTTCCTATGCATTCACTTCTACATGGGGTGGCCACACGGTTGCCAACATGCCGGTTTTTATTCCAAAACTACTGGTTTCGATTTAAAAAATGTGGAATTAGAACTGAATCTGAAATCTACGGTTCTGGTTACAATTTGGAATCGGCCGATTATATTTCTAGTTTCAGTTCCTTAAAGATTCCAAAACTGACTGTTCTAAACGGTTCTACCACTGGTTTTTAAGGCGCTTCATATAATTTTAAAGTCAAAAAATTATGAAGTAATTTTTTCAAAATTTAAAATTTAAATATTTATGAATAATTTTTAAATTAAAACTTTAAAAGAAATTAAACAATGGGCTTCAATTTAATTAGAGATTGTGAAATTATTTAACAATAATTACAAATTGGAGAGTAGAGAGAAACAATTGGGTATGAGGAGAATGAAAATAATGCAGCATTTATAGTAAATCCAAAAAATTTAACTTTCACAAATATCCCTAAAACTAGCTAAAACTAGCTGTTATATAACCGTTTAGAGTATTTAGGTAGGGATTTGATAAAAAATTTTAAAAAAATAAAAAAAAATTATGTTGCAACCGGTTGGAACCACCGATATTAACCGATTGTCAAAACCAGGTTTGGTCGATTCTTAGAACCATCAGTTCATGGTACTAAAAAATTTAGAATCGAAATTCAACCACAAAATCGGGTTCCGGTTCCAATTCTGGCCAATTCCGGTTTTAAGTTTCCATTTTGAATAGATAGTTTCAAAAACCGGATCCACCCTACTTCCAAATATTGACATGTAATCCAGAGAGAGAGACAACGAGTGGGTGAGTGAGAGGTACAGAGGTAAGAGGAATTGATATTATTCTATTCAAAGGACAGACAAGGCAATTTTGTAGCAAAATGTTATTTGAGTAAGATATTAATTGAATCCATAAATCATGTTCAAATTAACTTAAGTCCCTCTATATTTAAAAAACAATTATGACATTCCTAACATATGGTTTATCTCATTGTCGGGTCCTTCCATCTAAAAACTAAGCTCTTTTCATCTAAAAAATGAGCATATTCCGCTCAAAAAGTATCTAATTGACGATAAGCTCACTTGTTTTACGGAAGGACTTAATAGTGAGACAAAAATAGGGACGAAAACGATGCGGATATTTTAGGGTATCCGCACTGCTCCAATCCGTTTAAAAGGATAAGGTAATTATAAATGAGTTTAGAACAAATACGGATAATGAAATTACTACCTGTAACGAATACGGATATAATTCTTAGATACCCGCTATATTAAACTAGTTTGAAAGTGGGTACCTACCAGTATTCTATCCACTATTAATAAAAATTATATTTTAAATAAGTGCAAATTTGGATAGTTTAAATTTGAGAGTACCTGACCTGTATAAGGTATTTTAAACGAGTTTTGGACAAATACGGGTAGTAAAAATTTAAATGGATTTGGATAAGAGTACTTACATAGATATTTAAACGAATTTGAGACGAATATGAATAATAAAATTTTAAACAGATATGGGTATGAGTAGCTTAAAATTCGCGGGTACCCGCCTTGCTTCTATCCGTAGATAGAAGCAAAAGTTAGAGACATCATAATTATTTCTTAAATGTGTTAATTTGAATATAATTTAGGGACTCAATTATATTTTATCCATCTTATTTTCTTTTTCTTTTTTGTTAAGAGACAATTATTATGAAGTCCATGATGTTTGATTAAAATTACTATTTCATCCCTACTGTTTGAAAAAATTACTACAAAGCCTTTGAAATTTGGTCTCATTTAAACTACTTAGTCCTTCCGTTATTTTTCATATTAAGTGAGGAACCAAATAGTTAGGGGTGTGCATGGGTCGGGTTGGGACGGAAATTACATAATTCTAATCCCATCAAAATATCAGGATGTACAAAATGGAGTCTCAATCCCATTCTAATAAATATATATCTCATCCCATCTTGTCCCTTTTTGGGACGAGACGGGATAGAAATTTGGATTTATAGAACAGGACAGAATGGATCATGTTGGAAATCAATTGAAATTTTTCTTAATCTTAATAAATTATTTTTCATCAAAAAAAGATAAAAATTACTATATTCATCAATTACATTCAACATAATTCATTTATATAAATTTGAGTAAAAAAAAAGAATAAATCGAATAATTGATTTAATCATTGATGATCTACTACTACAGTTATAATAGAAGATTTTTTAGTTATTTTCTGGTTAATAAAAGTGTTAAATATAATAAAATAAAATAATACAAAAAAAATATATACAATTTAATTTTATATGTATTTTTTTAAGGGATACTCAAAAGTTTAATATTTAGTCCATCTTATGTTTCTTGCTTGTTCTTTTTGCTGTTTAAGTTAAGACAATGTATTTAATTCCGATTCCATGAAATGTTTATTAAAATTTACTATTTTCAATCCCTAAATTGTTATTGTATAAAAGATTTTAACTTACAATAGCCTTTGAATTTGGTTCTCATTTAATATAATAACTTAGAATCCTTCCGTTATTTATCATATAATGTGATGGAACCAAAGTAAATTAGGGGTGGTGCAATGGTCCGCCCGTGGACGGAAATATACATAAGTTCTAGATCCATCGAAATATCAGGATAGATACAAATGGATCTCAAGCCCATTCTATATAAATATATGTATCGTATCTCCATCTGTCCCTCTTTCTTGGTGACGAGACGGGATAGAAAGAAAATTTTGATTTTAGGATACAGACAAGAATGGGATCTATGTGTGGTACTAATCAATTGAATTTTTCTTTATCACTATAATAAATTATTTATATATCTCATCATAGAAAAAAGATAGAACAAATATATCTAGTAATTAGCGATCATTACCATTCAACATGAAATTCATTTATATATCTAAATTTGAGCTAAAAAAAGTAAGAGAATAAAAAATACGAATATCAATTGATTTAACCATTGAATGATCTTAGCTACTACATGTATAAAATTAGTAAGATTTTTTTAGTTAAATTTTCTGTGTTGTAATAAAAGTGTTTATAACTGAGTATATAAATACAAATAATACAAAAAAAATATATAAAAATCATTTAATTTTTATTTGTATAAATTTTTAAATGAAATTTTGACGCGTCATTATCCTCTTTTTGTCAGCTGTATGTCTTGTTATAGTTTATTACTGAAATTTGATACTTACTATTTAAATTTGATACTTACTTAATTTAATCTTGATATCATCTAAAAAATAAATAATGATAGTATTAAAAACATAGCTAATAATCCAGTAATTAGATTAATTGATGTTGATATATTTCTCTTGTATTGATTAATCTTTGCATTTTTGTTTAATAGAAAAAAAAATTATTCAAAAAGATTTACTTAACGCATGCTATGGAATGAAAGAGGAAAAACCTATATTGAAAAATATACTTAATTACTTTATTTATTTTATATTTAAATGCATATTATTTTTTCGTATTATTATTACTTTATCAGTAAATGGTATTATAAAAAAACTAAAATAAAAACAATGAAAATGATTTTTAGGAACATAATTTGAAATTTATATTAAAAAACCAGAATTTTAGGGACGGGAATTCTTGATTTTCAGGACGAAACAGGATGAGACAAAACTTGGACTGTACGGGTCTATTTTAATTAAAGAACCAGTCTCATTCCATAAATACTTTTTAGATGGGATTTGAGATTCGGGATGATTTTTGAAAACGAATCGGGATTCCGCAGTACTGTGCACACCCCCTATAAATGGTAATTAAGTAGTAAATATGAGGGACTAAATATTAATAGTCAAATATTACTAGGTATTTAACGATAAAAAAATAATTTTTCCGATGGAAAAGGGCTAAATAGTTTAATGGGACCGAATTTCAAAGACTTCCTAGTAATTTCTCCAAACAGCAAGAATGCACTAATAATTTTAATCGAACCTCAACAACTCATAGTAATTTGCGTTTTTTTAATATTAGAATGGGGTTGTCGACCAAAAGTGACATTAGAGATGTGCATAAAATGGTTTTCACAAAAGAGTTGACCCAAAAACCCAACTGATTTAATTTGACCTTTTGGTTTTTAGTTCCGATAGGTTTTATTTTTTTAGTATTTTTAATATAGTTTTGGTTAAGATTTTTAGTATTTCTACTTATTTTTCATAATTCATATTAATTATGAAATTATTTTCAAGTTTAATTGAGTTTTGTTTAATTATTATGCTGAACTAAACTCTTATATTAAGGGTTTGATGTAACTTAATTTCTATTTCAATTTATAATATTAGATTTGATTTTCTTTGTTTAAAGTATAATTTATTATTAAACTTAATGCTTTCAGGCCTAAACTCTTAAAATTAAGGGGTTGATGTACTTTCAACTTTCTATTATCAATTATAATATTAGAATTTGATTTTCTTTGTTCTTAGAAGGAGAATTTTAACTTATTAAACTTAACGCTTTTCAGGCAGAATAATCTCCGCCCTGGATAAAATATTAAAATTTTCAATTAATTTACTATGCGGAAGATAGGAGTTTTTGATTATGAAAAATTTAATAAATTATCATGAATAATCATTCACTACACTTGATTTGAAAACTATATGGTTTGATTTCATGGGGGGAATTTTATGATATTATATCAACCTAGGTTATAAAGTTCTATAAGATAATCCAATAAATTATCTATCATTCAGTATTGGAAGTATCAGAGTAATTCAGATCGTTCATTTTTGCTTATTAAATAGCTTAACATGACAAATCAAAAGAGAGAACTTGTTAAAGTTTTATGGTGTATCCCTATTGAAACAATTACAATTGAATTATCATTAATCTAATTAATATAATTGGCATAGAATTTAAGTGAAGTCAAAAAATCATATATAGCTAATTTAATCTTTGATTTCTTTTCAATCAATATATGTCTTGTGTGATTTCCTGATTCTTTGCATTTATTTATTTCAATCTATTAAATTTCACACTTATTTTGAGATCGTTGTAAAAATAATAGTATGTGACACAATTAGTACTATGTATAACTTGTTTGCGGAATTATCATGAGACAAATACTCTCACCTTACTATTATAGATATATTTATCGATGCATACACACTTGCTAAAATACGCCTGTCAAACGTCAATTTGAGTTTTTTAGTTATAGTTATGATGTTTTTTTTTTTTTTTTTTTTTTTTTGAGGAAAGTTTAATTAGAAGTTTGGTGATAATGATTTTAAGATCCGGTTTCATTTTGATCTTTTGTATAACTGAGAATAAGGCAAATATTCTATTCTTTGTTTTGTTTATCTGAGTTTGATTTGTGATTTTTTTTTTTTTTTTTTTTTTTTTGAGGGAAGTTAATTTAGAATTTTGGTTATTAAGATTCGGTTTCATTTTGATCTTTGATAAACTGAAATAAGCAAAATTATCATTGTTTTGTACTATTTGTTTCAGTTTTTCTAAATTTTTAATTTTTATTCAATAATGTGCTAATTTTCTAAAGTTGGTTAATCAAAAATTGAAGCAAAATATTATTTGGGTTGGGTTCAATTTAGAACATAGACCAATTGAACAAGTAATATAATAAAAATAAAATCAAGTGACTATATAATTGAATTTTTAAAATAGAAATATAAGGTATTCAATTAGTGATATGGATACTTATTGATAATTAAAAGGAAATTGAAAGTAAACTTCCTTTAAAAAAAGATTGATTTTAGGATTATCACTCAAGGTAAATGTTAATTTAGTACTGCAGATACTCATGACAGATTATTCAGGTTATATATAATTATTATTTTTTATTTCATCAGATTTCTTTTCTTCGGTTATCATTTAGGATAACTTTCCCTTTTTATCTTCTTATCTCTTAGAACGTGAAAATTTTCATTTTAAAGATGTTATATATATTGAAAAATGAAATTCTTATATCACAAATTTATATGAAATATTCTACATGATTAGACATAAAAATAATGAATGCTTTTTTTATAGATACAGAATTTTCAACTTCAGTACCTGAGGTCAGTTGTGACCTTCACTAGGGCTAGAGCCATGGGCTGGACCTCAAGCCCTGATCCTCCTTCCACAGAAAAATGGATTGACAGTTCTGACTTGGACAGGAAGCTCTTTAATGTCAAAACTATCTTCTTCTTCTTCTTCTTCTTCTTTTTTTTTTTCTTTTTTTTTTTAATAGAAAGTTTAATAGAAAAGTTATTTATAGATGCTGGAAAGTAAGTCCTGCATCTTTCTTTAAAACGTCAAAATACAATAATTAATTCCATCAATTTTCTAAGCTGTTTTCTTTTTTTTTTTTTTTTTTAGCTTGTCTTTTTTTTTATTTAATTTTTGCGCGAATGATTTTCTACCAGCTCGTAGTCTGAATTCATAAATTGAGAAAATAATTCATCTTCTAAGATAATTATAGATTATTTTTAGTGCTCTTTGTGGCTCTTAAATTTATATTCATTATGTACATTATATTGTGAAATTTCTATTTTAAATTGTGGTTCCCCAAGAGAGAATTTCCCTACCATTGTATGTGTTTTCTCTTTCAAATTGACCACACTTAATATATAATTATTACAAACACTTAAATGATGATATGCTTATTAAATGCTATTATTAGCATATACTCAATCATTTAGTATGAATGTGCTAAGTCACGATTAATTAACGAAGTTGTTATATCAGGATATATAATTTACTCTGGATCGTATGCATAAATTATTAAAAACTCATAACGATATGTATTGGGGAAGAACACCCTTATAAAGTAGTGCTAGAAGTTTAAATTGCTGGGACCAAAGCGAAGACTAATAGGTATAAAAGGTAAAAAGACACCCTCTCGGCTCCTTTATAAGATTTGTTGTGTAAATTTATATACCAAGTTTAACATTTTTTGTACACAATCCACACCTAAATATGGGAAAAAGTTTGCAATGAGTTTATACATCTTAAGATTAAATATAATTTAGGATTAAAGTAATTTCTTGGAAATAAAAAAAAATCAATCTATACTCATGACCCCAATACATAAACCATGGTTAACTTTTAATGACATATTAGAAGTAGAAAACGTGAGGTGTGTAAACTGAGAGATTTGGCCATCTCGAATTCGACCATCACAAAAATGAGTATACCTCGATTAGAAGTTAACACGATATATCACGACAACCAACATAAATTAAAACGCATTGATATCGATACGGACGAATCATAATCTAATTTTAAATTAAATGGGTTTTGTGTACGGCCATTATTAGAAAAAATCCAATATAAAAACAACAATTTGTCGATTATTTAACCATTTAAATTGACAGTTGAAAAATACACAAGTAGGTCCAAAATAAAATGAAAAAGAAAAGCTAAAATGTAGAGAGACTGGCCCAACTAAGTAACTAATTTAGGCTTAATAAGACAATTAAATTAACTGTATTATTTTAGTTTTTTAGCACCAGCTTCTTATAAAAGGGAATGTTTACAACCTTCCTCATTTTTATTTTCCTTATTCAGCTAATCTCTAATATTTCTCTGTATATATATTAACAAACCTCTCATAGATTATTATATATACAAGGTTCAATTTTTCTCATCAAATTCTCTGTTTCAATAGTAAATCAAATGTGCAATTAGTATTCACACCTATAGCGCTCGTTTTCTTTAAAAGATTCTTTCATTTCTGCTCTCTTAACTTATTTAACTCATCTTGATATGTTAACAGAAATTTTCTCTCTTTAATCTGCAATGGCGGATCACTCTAGAAGAGTCCTCCAAAAATGCCTTTCTTCCTTCGTTCCAAATCGGATACCATAAGCACAATTGATTCTTTACTCACCATTCTTAAACTTGATGTAATACAAAAATTATCACCATTTTGAGGTGTGCCTGTGGGTAATAATATTCATGCAGTGATATAACGTCTAAAGATGAAATGTTACTAATATTTATAACAACCATTAATATAAAGTAAAACATGGTAAAAGGGCAACCTAAAATAATTACTAATAAAAACACCAAATATACCTTGGTTATTAAATAAAGAAAGCAAAACGTTGATAAGAGTGCAAAGCTTAAGGAAGAATAAATACTTAACTTTAGCTCTTTCTTGGGAGTGGAATTTTTGCTTGAGAATTTTTAACAAATGAGTTGAGGGGATCGAATGAAAATGTTAATAGTCATTTCCCATTTCTCTCTAATGTAGAAAAAGTATAATATAAAACGGGATGAAATAATTGTATTTACTTATCAAAATAGGTACGGTTGGAGCAATTAACCATCCTCCTCAATGTACAGCTATGATTTACTTACAAAAATGTACGGTGGAGATTACATGGAGCATTCTAGAGTAGGTGAGATATTTCATTAAAATATCTTGTGGGTGGAGTATTCTAGAATGTCCTAGGTATTTACACACCATGTGGGCTTGGGGCATCCATCTTTGGGCTTAGGGTTTCCACCTTTGGGTTTGAAACTTGTCAAGTATTTAAATTATTGTGGTAGCCCATTTTGGTGGTTGTCTTTTCTAAATTAATCGATGATATTTTAATAGGGCCAGGGGAATGAAAATGGAGGCTGGCTTCCAAGAACAAACTCGCTTTTATAGATGGTTCAATTATTGTAACGTCCCATTTCTCTATTGAATCGAGTCGTTGCTTAGAGTCGAGTCGGGCTGATCCAAAACTCGGTTCGAGCCATTAGAGTATACCACAATAACTCGGTTTAGAGCCATAGAGTCTAGAGTGGGCTAGAATTAAATAAATGAGAAGAAGTGGACTAATATACTGAAGTAACAAAAGATTCAAAGATGAAGGAGGATTAAGAGCACTAATGCACGTTGGCACCTAAAATAATAAACAGTTGAGGTATATAGTAGTTCATTGACGAGCTAATGAGGTTCTCAATTATGTGTAATTTTACATAAATATATTCCATGAATTATTTCGAGGAGACTAACCCGTGAGTTCCATTTCTATTTAATCATTTCTAATCATACCTTATAATTCAATCTTCTTCCTCAATAAAATTTTCCTCATTTCCACTTTCTCTCTTTCTCCGCACATCACTTATTTTTAATGGTAAGTGAAAGATGTTTTGAGAATGTGAAAATTTACCCGGAGGCACATTAATCTCAACTTCTTACTCTCCTACCAAGTAAAGTAAACATACTCCTTGAATTGCATAATTGATCACTTTGGTGATAATAAATTTTAGAATTAAATTCAATGATAACTGTCCTCATGTATAGGGTAAAGGTTGAGAACTTTCTAAAGGTAGAGAAAAGGAAGCTTAAAGAAGATAGTATTCCAAGTCTTGTTAATGTGAAGGTGTGATATCTCTCTACTATATCTATATTTAGCCATCTTCTTCACTTGCATCGAAATCTGTGTGGTGTGATTTTAAAAAGGAAGAACGAAATAATCATCATGTTGAAATAGAGGAAACTGACATAATGGTGAGATAAAAACAGGGGAGGTATTGAATAAAACATTGGAAGTAATATTAGATAGTTATGTATGTTGAAAACAGGGCTTGTTGGAGTATTGACAACTATTACACTTCATCAGAATTTGAACCCATATGCATGGAAAATATTAGAAGTAACATAAGAATAGAAGTTTATCTTTGCCGTATCCTCTATGTGTTTTAAGCTTTTAACAATGGTAATTTGTTGAGAAATGCAATCATATCGTACAGTTGTTATATATTAGATGATATTCAACAACAGAAAAAGTAACAAGACACGTGGCAGAGCTGCCAAAATCGCGACCACCCCAACTATCGACAGAACAGTGTTACCTTTGATGAGAGAGCTCGCGACTATGTGCCTGAAAGCTCACTGACTCTCAATTTGGCATAGTAAGCCCAGCTACGCGACTTTTCAAACTTATGCCAGCGTCTCGCGACTTTCACCTGAAACTCCTCTGAACCTCTCATTTGGCACTTCTTCGCGCTCCGCGACTTATCTCAATTGCAGCTGCTGTCCGCTAGACTTGGCCCTTAATGTGCGACTGTCAAGCAGCGCGTTAACTTTCAATTTTGCGCGCTATCGGCGAAGTAATTGGTGCGCCTTGAAGAGAAATCCACCTGTCAAATCTCATTATTGTCACTCTTACGTCCGTTTCGGCAGTACTTTGTCAATTGAACGCGACTACACCTTTGAGTGCCTGATTAACTCACACTCTCACAAATTGGTGCTTTTACAGCGCTCCTGCGATCCTTTGCAAAGGACACGACTCTCTAAGTCTGACTTATGTGTTTTAAATCAATTGGCACTATTATATGGAGACTTCTTTTCAATGACATAGATTATTCATTTGACTCACAACTAGACACGCGTGCAATATGAAATTAAACTGAGCAAAACAAAAATACAACTATTGAAATCTACTGGTATATCAAACATCGAATGCAAAGCAACTTTCAAAGTGATGTGGATTCTCTATATTGATGAGGTTTAAATGACACAAGACTGTTTTGTATTGGTTATTGCTATGATTGCTAAATTGTGAAATGAGAGTGATGAAATAGAGGGTGTAACCTTGAAAAATTATTATGAAAATAAACTAGTGCCAGTTTGAGTATCTGTGCCTTTATTTCTTTCCAACTTTGTATCTTCTTTCAATCCTTTATTTAAAGCAAAAAGACAACTACTGAAAAATCACATTATAAATAACACAGATAATTGCAAGTGCATGCTCAAATTTATTTCACATATTATATACTTTGCTTTTATATTTTAATTATCTCTATATGTCATTCCAATTAAATTACCAAAAATCTCCAATTCGAGGTTAGGAGTTAGAAATCATGTAGATTATAGGGCTCTATGTTGGCTGAAATACAATAGAATAACCTGCAGATCTGCGCCCCATACAGTTTGTACTCCGGCTACAGGCCGTTGAGTGGATATGATATATACAGGCCATCAGCAGCCAAGCATACAGTTTCATCCAGGTTTAATACATTTTTCTTATCACTTCGGTTTCACTATAACCTTATGGAAGCTTATACAGTTATATTGACTTACAAATTGCTAATCATACAGTATACTAATATCAGAAAAGATCATCTAATGGTTAATAGATTGAGGAGAGTATCAATGAATATTGTTGTGCTCTTACATTCTCACACATATGGGAGGTAAAAAGTGTTATATATCTACATCATGTATGTGTTAATATTTCTTATTATATTACATTGTGAAATATTCAACTTGAGTTTATCAAAGTTAACAGAGTTCACAATACAGCAATAAAGAACAACCTCAGTCGCTGTCAATGAAAGTATATATGTTTACTATTAGTGTTACCAAGTACTCTATTGTAGTTGATATTCTTAAAGGAGTCTCGAGAGCAGTCATGAGATGATTATTAATCATAACTTTATATGATGTCAACCTAAAAAAAAAGCATAATAAGTCATATCAGCACCACCATGATACTATGCAAGTTAATGCACAATTAAGAACAATCACTGAATGTATGTAATTATTTACATATTTATTTGAGTTACTATATCATTCAACAACACAATGTAACAGTAGGTAAGTCATGATAGTATCATTAATTTTGTGGATTTTAAGAGAGAGAGGAGTTGTCGAGAGATATATTAGATAAGCTAAGTTATAAGTTGTTTATAAGAATTTTAGAAGTTTATTCGTTTTTCTATAATGTATAAAGTTAAGAGAACATATTGTAGTTGTTGAATTTACTTGATCTCTAATGATTATTCATGTTCTATTATCCAAATATATAATGTATTTTAAGTAAGTTGCTCCTATCTGCACTTGTATAGAATGTTGAAATTAGAGCACCACTTGATTTTTTTATCATCTTCACAGACTGCGTCGAAAAATTATTTTATCAACGTGCGCAGATTTGAAGAATCCGTGGATTCACTACTTGAAGCACTTTGGATAGAGTACACTATCAAAAAGCCAGAAGTGCGACTAATATTGGGTAGTAGTCAAAATGCACGAAGATATAAACATAATTATTATAAATTTATAGGCATGTATTTAAGATTTATGGCTTATGTATAATTATTACATTTTTGTTTTAGATGCTAATGTGATTGGAAAAATATAATTGTGAACATGTAATTATTTTGAGTAGTATCAGTAATTTGGAGGTAATAAATGATTTTAATACCTCGAAAATATTTTGACTATAGTTGATGAAGTAAGAATTAGTTAAGTTCATTTGAAAACTTGATTATATGATCAATGGAAATGCAATTAATTTGCTGGATTAATTAAATGCCTATTGAGGATTATACCAATTATGTAAAAGATATTAAGGTGTTATTGTTTATGATATTATTTGGTA
>NW_023591270.1:0-18169 GCF_014843425.1 Jatropha curcas | reverse complement strand
TGAAGAAAGGAGTTAATCTCAGCCCCGATCACAACTACACCAGATCACTAAGGAACTTTATGCACTTTGAACTCATCTGTGATGCCTAGTCGATCCATGCTGTAGGAGCTTGTTCTTGGAACAAAGAAAAGACAAGAAAAATTGCATGTTATCTATTATGCAAGGTCGCACATTGAATGATGCACAATATAAAATATGCAACCTACGGAAAAAGAACTGCTAGCATTTTAAATTGTTTTTTGCTTTTGACAAATTCAACCCGAAGACATATATCTAACATTGGAGCTAAAACAATAGTCTACACAGATCACTGATCAAATACTTTGTGGGAGATGCAAAGAGACTCATACGTTTGGGTTTATTTGCGTTTTGACCTAGATATCGCGAAGGGGGAGAACCTTAGTGCTGACCATCTTTCAGGCTTGAAATTGGGGAAGGGAGACACAAGCGGTAATCAATGGATTACCTCGAGCAACTTCTTCTAGTGGCAAACGCTCAAACCTTGCCCCCTGGTACGCTTGACATTGTTAATTAATCTTTGTTTGCAAAATTCCCCTCCTCCCAATTTTTCTTACCCAAAACAAAGAAAAAATTTTTTCCATGATATCAAAGTCTACTATTGGGAGGAGCCCATTTTTGTTTCAAGTATTGTAAAGTGAATCAGCTCTTCAGGAGATGTATACCCGGAAACTGAAATAGAAAAAGTGTCCTTAAATTCTGCCATTCAATGGAATGTGGAGGCCAACTTTGGAGCAAAAACAAGACAGCTGGCCGCGTATACTAGGAAAGTGATTTGTTAATTGGCCAAATCTTTTTAAAAAAGATGCTTATAAACTATGTGTTCGTTTTGTGATCTTGTCAAAGGTTAGGTAACATTTCGAAGAGAACATGAAAATGCCCCTGAACAGCATCCTTGAAAGTCGAAATCTTCGATGTATGGGGGGTCCTGGACTTTAATGGACCTTTTCCACCATCATATTCCAAAATCCAATCATTCCTAGTGGCGGTGGATTATGTGTCAAAGTGGGCAGAGGCTGTTGCTTCTTCCAAATAACGATGCCAAAAAGTGTTGATGAGCTTCATTAAAGAAAAACATTTTTTACAAAGGCATGGGAACTCCCAAGGGCGATAATCAGGAGCGGAGGTAAGCATTTTGTAATAGATATTTAGACTGCCCCCCCTTTTTTCCTTTGGTGCAAAATATGGTGTCACTCATCGTGTAGGTACTCCATATCATCCTCAAACAGTGGACAAGTAGAGTCACTAACAGAGAATCAAAAAGATCCTCGAAACCACTGTTGGACAATCGAGGAAGGGATTGGTCCAAAAAGCTAGGGACGATGCTCTTGGGCCCTACAGAACGGCATTTCAAAACGCCTATAGGTATGTCTCCATATTGCATGGTGTATGGTAAAGGCTTGTCAAATCTTCCCTGGTAGAGTTTAGAAACATAAGGCGTTTTGGGCCATTCAATTTTTTAACTTTAATGCAAAAGGAGGTTGGTCAAAAGCGATTGCTACAGCTAAACATGATGGAAATGAAATGCCGCCTTCAAACGCTTAATGAAAATGCCAAAAATAATAACAAAGATCGCAAACTAAACAATGGGCATGAATAAAGCGCATTAAATCATGAGGGAATTAAGGTAGGTCCAGCAGGTGTTTGCCTCTAATAACTCTAGACTCGTTATTTACTGGTAAAGTTGCGCTCTCAGGTGGTCTGACCATTCACAATCAAGGAAATCTTTGCCCATGGGCGATATTGAAATAAGTGGAATGGTAGTGAATCGAAGTTTCAAGGTAAATGCCTCAAAACGTTTGAAGAAGCCCTATTTAATGAAACCTTTGAAACCCAATCAAGACTACAAATTGGTCTTGCTTAGTTAAATTAAGATAAGTGCGTCGAACTTAACGACGTTAAACAAAAGTGCTCATGGGAGACAACCCATCTATTTTTATTAAATTTTTTTTGTCCATTTTTTATTTTTTATTCCTATTTTATTTGTCAAAATCCCCAAATTTTCTCCATAAGTTTTCTTTTGTTTAGTTTAAGAATTTTTGTAGGAAAAAAGTTGGGGAATCCGCAAGAACCAAGGCACGCCCTAGCCGTGCTGGGTGGAACGCCCGTGCCATGAGAAAGGTGAAGCCAGCATGCCTCAGGCGTGCCCAATCAAGCACAGCCCCGTGCCATAGACAAGAGATTAACACAACTTGAAGGTCAGAGGAGAGCACGGCCTAAGCCGTGCTAAGTGGCACGCTCAATCGTGCTACGAAGCAAGTTCTCCAACAAAGAAAACGCCCAAGTCACGAGCGCGACATTCAACAAGCGCGGGCGCGGACAATTAGAAAAGAGAGTCAGAAGATTTGCAAAAGAAAAGTCCGCGAGCGCGAAACATTCATAATACGCGGCGCGAGCTGAAGTCTGAGCGCGACATTCATATACGCGGGCGCACAAGCAGTCTGAGTGTCAGAAAGCATTGGCCAAAAAGACGCAAGAAGGCGAGATGCGATATTACATATGCCGCGGGCGCGAGAAAGCAACCTTTGAGAGGCAGAAAGTTTTGCCAGCAAAATACGCGAGGGACTTTCATATGCGCGAGCGCGAAAAAACTTGAGAGGCATGGACAAGCACGTCCCACGGCGTGCCAAGATAGCACGCCCGTGGCCTATCACGACCACTTTTCAATACGAGAGTCAGAGAGAGCAACGCCCAAGGCGTGCTTTTCAGCACGCCGTGCAGGTACGTCCCATTTCTTTCAATTTTGCAGGTCCAGGAGGAGAGCACGCCAGGCCGTGCTTATCAAGCACAGCCATCCACGATTTTTCCCAGACACCCATCATTTATTTCCGGCCCCTATTTAAAGAGCAACGGCCTCCAACCGCCCCACTGTCCATACTCGCACGCCTAGCCGTCACCTCTTCTCTCTCAAACTTTCTCTCTTTTTCTCCTTTCTCCTCTCAAATCCCAACACCACTCCACACCAAATTTTCAAATAATCATCTCCAACCATGCCTCCTAGATACAAACGTAGGCAAGACTCCGCATCCTCAGTTGCCTGCTCGAAACGCCCACTGCGCGATCCACCACGGCTCCTCACCTCCTTCAACCTCCAGCAAATTTCCTTTTCGACTTGGGCCATCATCAGAACAACAAGAAAAGGTACACATCAAATTATCTCTTCGCCTATTAACGCCGGAATCGAATTTCATTGATGAAGCTGCTTTAGCACAAAAGTGGGTCTTAGAGATATTGTGTTAGAACCTCTTAGGCGAATGGGTGGGGAACAGTTTTCTTGGAAATGAAGGAACTTAGTTTTATGCTCCATTAACTCTAGAATTCTTAAGTTCCTATTCATCTTTTATTTCCGGTTTTTGCCTACATCTCCACCAAGCAAAATTCGTTTTAGGCTTCTTAGCCAGATTTTGAATGTCTGTGAAATGAGATTAGCCCAAAATTTTTGGATTCCCCCACAGAATCCCACGAAAATAGTCCCAAATTAAATTTCTAGTGATTTTAAGTGCACGCAATACTGACAAGAATTTACCGGTGAAAGTAAATTATAATCCTAATATTCGAAGGAGCGTCATATAAATTGAAAAAAACCGTTCCTTGCGGGTATATTTTCATAAATTTTGTCAAATACTATAATTTGGAAGGAGTGAAAGTGATGGGTGTTAGGTTTGAATGAGCCTATATTTTCTGATGGGCAATTGAGAAATGGAGTCTTGTTGAAATGTTGGGTATTGGCTCTGCCAGAGATTTGCAAAGGTGGCTCGAACCGACAAAGGAGCTATAATGATGGGGTGTTTTGTAACCCGAATTGCTAGATATTACAGGTTTGGAACCGCGGCTGGCCAATTTATGATAGTGTAGGAGGGGGGCGTGGTACAGGCCCCCGCCGCTGGATGTCGATGTTATGATTCAATATGAAGTTGATGAAAAAGTTGGGGATGCCATATCGAGTAATAGTGCCGCCAGAGAATTGAATTCTGTGGGAAGAAGCCGGAGGCTGCAGGCGGTTGCTGACATGGAGGGGCATCCTTTTCATCTTCTTATTGGTGCAGGTAACCATCGGGTGCTGGCCCATCGTTCCAGAGGCACATCCAACATGTCAAATTTTATAAAGTCCTTGCAAAAGGAATGATGGTCCTCGAATGGACCTCTTCGCCTTAACGGGATGGAAACAATGATCGCAAACCGTTTCCAGTCCATTGAGATCATGCATGGCAGTCTTGATTCTAGGATGGACACCATGCAAGGACAACTCCAGACCATCCTCCAGCTTCTGCAGCCACCACCACCACCCCCACCACCAGAAAATTGATGGATTTATCTTTTATTTTCTGTTTTTGTTTATGTTTCTTTTGTTCTAATACATTGTCGTGGTTCTTTTCACTTTTTGTTTATTTGTTATGTGGATTTTCATAACGTCTTAGTAGTTTTTGTTCTTCATGTTTAGTTGCTCCTTTAGCTAAGACACTTTCCACCATCTTTCTATTGTATTATTCAATACAATGTTGGTAAGTTTTTCTTCTTCTCTCTTACTGCTTTCCCTCAAGTAATGCAATAAGTTTGGGGAATTTATACACATTGGGGACAATGTGATTGATTGAATTGGGGGAAGGGAATTTTAGCTAAAAAATTTTTTGTTGTTTTTGCTTAACATGGTTGGAATGATTACAAGCAAGCTTGAGGGTTCTCATGTCTAGTAATAAGTGTTAAACATAATTGATTCTGTCTACCATAAATAGATGTTAACATAATTGTAATTCTCAATTCTAGCAAATATTTAAGTACGTTATGATTTGAAATTTGATTTAAATATGTTTCATTGATCTAAAATTATTTATTTCTTTAGAAGTTTTAAACACTGCGATTTTTATGAGTAGTATATGAATATATAGGTGTGGTTTCACTCTTAAAGATATTTTAAACCTCGGCATTCTAGAACAAAAACTTAGAAAATCCCTTACCGAGGAAAAATTTAAATGTTTACGTTTTGAAAGAGATGATTTAGGCAATTTTTTGTTGAAACCTATATTTAGCCTAGACCACCTAAATTAAAAATATGACTTTTGAAACCAACTTTGAAGCCTAAAAACCGTAAATTTTTCTTCCTCACCCTCAATAAACCAAGCCATTAAAACCACCTCAATAAACCAAGCCATTGAAACCAAAAATTCAAATTTCCCACCCTAAGTACAAAGGATTGTATAATTAAAAGATTCGATCTTTAATTAAAATATAGCAACAAAGAGGGAGAATTCATCAATCAATACTAGCAAATAAAGAAAAGAAGGAAGAATCAAGAAAGGGGCACGTGAAAAGCATTCAAAAGAATTCAAGAAAAATAGAAAAAAGGGCAAGGAAGAAAAGTGCCAAAATATTAAGAAAAGACCTTGTCCAAGATGCCTCTAGCTAGTAAGAAAGTTTCAAACAAGACACTCCCTAGAACTAACACTCCTAGATACTAGTAAAAAGTTTAATTAAAATAGAGATCTTGAATATTATATACATCCTTTTTGTAACTCTTGTCTAACATTTTATCCCTTTCCTTTTGATCAAGCAAAAGTTACACCAAGAAAGCCCCATTACAACCCAAATAAAGACCTTCTGATTTTTAATCGTATGATTTAATATCGTGGAAGAAATGAATGACTAATTCTGCATATGGGAATGCCACTTTTGCTTCTAATAAATTTGTCTAATGCTTTAGATGATTCATGTCCTGTTTATCATAATTTGAATAAGTATTAGTGTTGACAATCTCTCTAAACTTGTATTTTACTCAATGAACGTGTTTCCTTCAAGAAATAAAAGTCAAGCTTAAATGTGAATAGTATGGAGAACAATTGAGTTTATCCACTTATTTACTAATCATGATATCTTGAAAAGTTTATTGAAGATCATCTCCAACCATGGTAAGCTAGTGTCGTCAAATTATTTTATTTTAGTTTGGTTGCTTGAGGACAAGCAATGGTTTAAGTTTGGGGAATTTTGATAGGTGTTAATTTTATAGTGTTTTTAATATAGTTTTTATTATTTTAATATTAGTTTTTAATTAGAATTTTTAGTAAGTTTTTAACTTCTTTAAATTTATTTAAAATCCAACTTTTAGTATAAATTGTGTTTAAAAGCTCTTGGTTCTTTAATCCGCTTGATCTAAGCAGAAAATTGCAGAAATTTGGCGCAGAAAAGAACTTAGAATGCAAAGCACTCAAGCTTCTAGCAACGCCCAGCCGTGCTGGAAAGCACGCCCGGTTGCGAGAAAGCCAAAAGTAAACCAAAAGGAAGAGACGGAGCACGGCCAGGGTGTGTCAAAAGGCACGGTCGTGCTACAATGGGACCAGGGCGTGTCAAGCATAGCACGCCCATGGCAACTCTAGATAGACTTCTAGAGAGGAGCACGCCCTGCCTGTGCTCTGTAGCACGCCCGTGCCTCAGTACTTCACTAGCCCGTGCTACCTAGCACGCCCTGTGCTTCACTAGCCAGACCTCCAAACTACAGCATGCCCAACCCGTGCCATGAAGCACGCCCGTGCTGCCCAGGCGGAACCAGCGTGAATTTAACACGCAAATCAAGCCTTTCTCACATGGGCCGACTTTGGGCCCGACTTCAGGGAGTTTCCTAAACACACTAAACAACACACTAAATAAGACCTGGACCTATTCTTGAAGAAAAAGGAGTCCTAATCAAGAAGAAATCAAGAGCCTAAACAGTTATGATCTCCTATAAAGGATTTTTTACTAAATAAGGATTCTATTTCCTAAAAGGAGTCAGACTTGCCTTCAGGACCTCTATATAAAGAAAGGAACTTCTCATAGCAAAGGATCTGGTTTTTTGTACACTCCTTTACATAATTCTCTTCTTCTCAAAGATTTCAAGCTTCAAATAATTGTGCTAAGATTCAAGGAAGCCATCAACATAGTTGTGATATAGTTTTTATTCTAAAAAAAAACTCTTCATCTTGTTTCTTTTCTTTATTATTGGTCCCTTTAAATATAATGAAATGATTCAAGGTAGATTGAGCCTTAAATTAATTACTATGTCTAGCTATAACTTTTATACTAGGGATTGATGTAATTTAAATTCGATTCCAGCTTAATAATATATTAGAATTTATTTTTTCTTTGTTTAAAGTATAATTTATTATTAAACTTAATGCTTTCAGGCAGAATTTCTCCCCTGGATTAATTTATTTCATTAATTACTATCGGAAGAAGAGTTTTTGATATGAAAAATTTAATAAATTACATGAAAATAATAACTTGATGTGAAAACTATATGGTTTGACTCATGGGGGTTTTTATGAGTTAACAACCTTAGGTTATAAATTCTTAAATAAACCATAAAACTTAATCATTTCGCTATTGGAAGATAGGTAATTAGATCGGGTTAAAATAGCTAACAGTACATCGAAAGAACTTGTTAATGATTTTAATAGCTAACAATAAATCGGGAGAGCTTGTTAGTAACCTTAGGGTTGTTTTCTCCTACTTGAACAATTAAACTTGATTAATGAACTAATAGAATAGGCTGGATGGAATTAAATGAAATCAAATTCCCTAGTAGCTTAATCCCCTGATTTCTTTTCACCTAAATTTTGTGTTTAATCTCTTTTACTTTGAATTTTATTTACTTTACAGCGAATTCCTTTCATCATCGTCTAAATAATAATAGGTTAACATAATTTTGGTAATTGAGAAACAATCCCTATGGATACGATACTTTCTTACTCTATATTACTTGTTGCGATTTCGTACACTTGCGAAAACCGCTGTCAAGTTTTTGGCGCTGTTGCCAGGGATTGGCGTATCAATATCAATACGAATTACCCTGTTATTAATTTAGACACTCTTTCATTTTTATTTAATTTTCTTTTAAGTGCTGTTCAAGAAGGTCCAACCCTAATAGGAGCACGGCTCATCCTAACAGATTTAGACGGTGGTTCTATAACTAATGTATTTTGACTGTTTATCTAATATAACAATCTTTTGTTCTAGTTCCATCTTTAATGTATGTTTGAGGTTCTTGAACTTTTCAAGTTCTATCTGGCTCCCACTACTTCCTTTGAGGACAAATTCCTTTTCTAGAAAGGTAGCATGTCTTGAGATAAACATTTTTCTTTCAACAGAATGGTAGAAATAATATCCAATAATTTCTTTTAGATATCTCACTAGCTTACATGTATCTATTTAGCTCATAGTTTATCAGATCCCAAACGCTTCACATAAGTGTGTTGGCCCACATCTTATATGAAATCTTATCAATATATTTGGATAGAACTCTATTTAGAAGGTATATCGCATTATTAAAGGCATATCCTAAAAAGGATGAAGGTAATTCTACAAGACTCATCATGGATCGTACTATATCTAATAAGGCACGATCACATTTTCTAATAGATAATATCTGAGTGCTTAAGTATTTTCTGCCTCGCTTGAATCAAAGTGTTTTAATACCTTTTAGTTAGTTTCTCAACCTCATTTCTGAATTCCTTAAACTTTTCAAAAGTTCAGATTTGTGTTTCGTTATATATACACACAACCATATCTAGTATAGTCATCAGTAAATATAATGAAACATTCATATCCACCTATAGCTTGGGTAGTAATTGGTCCACATACATCTGAATGTATTAGGTGCCAATAGTTTTTTTTACCTTTCACCTTTTCACGTAGAGGGGTATTAGACAGGATTCACAAGTTTCATATGATTCATAATCAAAAGGTTCAAAATAACCTTTTTATGTAACTTAGTGATTCTTGTTTCATTAATGTGACCAAATCTATAATGCTAAAAATATATGATAAGTTTTATTATCTATCCAAGGTTTCTTGATGTTTATGTTGATGAGGAGTCTATCAATAGAAACATCATATGAATCATCTGTATTGATTCAAGTTCTATAGAATATCTTTATTATAAAAAGAACAACTACTATTCTCAATAACAAAATTTGAATCCATTATTCAAAACTAAATATAAAACTAAAATAATATTTCTACTAAGTATTGAAATAAAATAACAATTATTTATTTCTAATACTAAGTCAAAATATGTTCCTAGAGCTAATGCAGTAACCTTTGCTCCACTGGTCACATATAGGTCCATCTTTCCTTAATATTCTACTTTTCTTTAGTTCCTACATGTTATTATTAATAAGATAATCACATTAGGTATCTAATACCCAAGAACTAAAAGTAGAAAGAAAAATTTCAATCATAAACATACTTGAAGTAGAAGCTTCAACAAGCTTCTTTGCTTTCACAATCGTGAGATATTCCCTATAGTTCCTCCTCTAGTGGCCATCTTTGCCACAGTGGTGATAGGTACAATTTTCTTTAGTTACACCTCCATTGGGCTTTAGTGCCTTCTTTTTATTCTGCTTCTTCTTGGGCTTTTTCTTAGCCTTAGAAGATCGAACTAAAAGTATTGGAGCTGTATCCTTCTTAAGGGCTCCTTCAACAGTGGTAAGCATACCAAGCAACTTAGGTAAGAAAGATCCAGCTTGTTCACATTAAAATTCAAGTGGTAAGCATACCAAGCAACTTAGGTAAGAAAGATCCAGCTTGTTCACATTAAAATTCAAAACAGAATGTGAAAAGCTGGGTGATAAGAACTGTAAGACTAAGTCAATACTCAACTCATGGTCCATGGCAATGCCCAAGTGGCCCAATTTTTCAATATAGCCAATCATCTTCAGAACGTGAACAGGAACTGAAAAGCCTTCTACCATCTTATAGCAAAACAATTCCTTAGATGTCTCATACCTCTCAGACCTACCTTGAGAGTAAAACAGCTCCCTGAGATGCAAGATAATGGTGCAAGAATCCATATTCTCATGTTGCCTTTGAAGTTCAGGACTCATGTTGGCTAACATCACACATGTTGCCTGCTCGTCGTCATCAGTATGACGAATGAAGTTATTCCTTTCTTCTTCAGTAGCATCATCAGCGGGAATATTAGGTTTGTTCTTGTTTTCGCACCGCCCCCGAGAGACCCTAAAAACGCTCGATTTCTTTTGATTTATGTTTTGTTTATTGTTTGTTTTGGAAATATGGTCTTTATTAAATGGTGACAAAACCTTTTAGGAACATGGTGACAAAACCTTTTAGGAACACGATGCCGATAAATCGGTCTTATAAAACATTTTGAGTCGCCACCCATCATTTCGGCAATGGGACCGTTTCCAATTAAAAAAGACTTCATTTAACCCAATTTTATTTAAGGCCAATTATTTTAAAAAGACTGGTCAGACGCACCAAATGCGATTCTGGATAAGGGAATTGGGTACGTCGACCCATTGGAAGTCGACGCCCGAAAAACCGGCCTCTTTTAACCTATAATTTTTAATTTCATTTTATTTTAGAAAAAGCCAATTTATTTACATAAACCCAACCCGAATAAATCAAACCGAGTTCCTATATGGAAAATCGTTTAATCGTCCCAAATAAGTTCATTCATTGCATTCATAATCATTCAAACCACATCAGCCATTCATCCTATAGTAATCAAATCAAAATAATTTAAAGACCTGCTCTTGCCTTATGGTTAAAGGCGGGCCATAAACCGAACCTAAAATACATTCTACCCAATTAAAATACAATAAACCCTAAAATCCCATAATCATGCATGATAAAATATTAACCTATTTGATTTGATTAAACTATGATCTGCCCATTATTGGTTGTTTCTTGAATCATAAAAAGAAATTGAACATTTATTTAATTACACAAAATAAAATAAAATAAAATAATGAGTTTATTCTGGAACCTTAGAACAGTCGCGTCTGTGAACCCCTACCCCGAATGCATAGGCATATGATGCATATGACAAAGGGCAGAAATGCACGTGAGTGTGTTAGAGTCGCCACCTTGTTTAATTATTTTAGGGTAAACTAGGAAAAAACCCTAAGTTAACTCCGATTTTAATTAACCTAATTATTAGATTAATTATCCCCAATGTCTAAAAGGCATGGTGGTGGCAAACCCGAGGTGGATCCTGAAGGTGTTGAATACCAAATTTTTGAAGGCTCAAAGACCAATTTTCCCCGGACTGCAAAATAGTCCGACCGACCAAAGGCCATTTTGGAAGTTCACCGAAAGTAATGCAATATGGTACTTGAAAAACGGTCCGGGATGGGGTCGCGAGGATCGCGAAACTGGTTTCAAAAATATTTTTGGAGTCCCCGGAACTCCAGAAAAAGCCCCCAGAGCGTAAATAGCAAAGCCACTTGACACGGCGGCTCTCCGGCGGCCCGGCCGATCGACTTCCGACCCCGCCCGCCGTAGGTTCGGCGGCTCGGCGGCCCTGGCCGCCGGTGGCAGGGCCGCCAAGCCCCGGCGGCCCGAGCGGCCGACCTAGCGGCCTAGGCCGCCGAAACAGTCCGTTTTGCCTATAAATTGGCCTCGAGGCCCTCCGTTTTCCTCACTCATTCTGTGTTGACGGACGCTCCTTCTCCCTTACGCTCCTTGCTATTCTTTACCGCTTTTCTGCATTTTTTTTAGTTAGTTTTATTGCTTTCTTGTTTTGTTATTTGGTCACTAAAATTAAAATTAATTAACATTCCCTTAACGAGGAGCTTAACCTGGAGTTGAGAAGTGGCCGACGATTAAATTAAATCAGGTACATAAACTAAAACTCTGCCTATTTTAATTTTAAAACACTCATGCATGCTTCTCTTCTACTCCTAAAATTCTACAACTGCATAAAGATCATTCCATGCCATCATTTAGGCAAAATAAACTGCCTTAATTAAAAATATAATTAAGCTTGGAATGGCGCCAGTTAATTAATAATCGTGGTATTCATTGCCCAAAATCCGAACAATATCCGGCTAAAAAGACCTAGTTAAATTAATAACTACGGTTAATTGCCTTTATTTGAACATCCGGATTAAGTCCAAATTAATCAATAATTGTGCTAAAAGCCCTTAATCAATCACGTTTTGGCCAACAAATTGCCTACAATTAAAATCAAACCCACATTTTGGCAACAAATTGCCGCACGGTTACATCAATTTTTGGCAACCAAATTGCCTATAAATTAGAATTTAACCACTTTTTAGCGACAAATCACTTAAATTAAAGTTTGGCAAAAGCGTTAAAATCAATAAATTTTGGCGACAATCGCTAAAATCAATCATTTTGGCAGTCAGAATGCCTAAAATCACTCTTTTTGGCTAAAAGCCTAAAATCAAATCATTTTTGGCTAAAAAGCCCTTAAAATCAATCATTTTGGCGACAATCGCCTAAAAACAATCATTTTGGCAAATTCAAATTGCCTAAATCTTTTGGCTAAAAGCTTTTCAATACCAACTTTTGGCACAGAATGCCTTAAATATTGGGCGAACAAAATCGATAACAATTTTTTGGTAAAATTGCCTAAATACATCCAAAACTTTTGGCAAAAATTGCCTAAATACTCTTTTTGGCATAAAAAGCCATTAAAATCAACATTTTTGGCATCAAAAATGCCTAAAACATTAAATCATCAGCTCTTTGGCAAAATGCCTAAACAAATGCACAAGCAAACACACACTCATGCATTAAGCAACCCATTTCCCAAAAAGAAAAAGGCCCCCCCCTTTTTTCAAAAAAGAAAAAAAAGGCTTATCGAACTAGCGTTGACTTTGATCTCCATTCGAAAGGAAGTACGTAGGCAACGTTCCGGGATTAACACCGAGCGCAAGTCGAAATCACTTTAATTTTGGGTCTAGATTATTACATTAAATCACCTTTGTCAGAAGCATTCATTCATGGTTAGTTCATCAGGCATGACATAGTCTCGGGATCCAACCTCGGGTTTGCACAACCATGCCTTAACATTGGGATAATTAATCTAGTAAATTAGGTTTAATTAATTGGGACGTCACTTAGGGTTTTTCCTAGTTTACCCTGAAATAATTAAAATTAAACAAGGTGGCGACTCATACATTCACGTGCATTTCTGCCCTTTAGTCACATGCATTTGTATGCCTATGATGTTGTGGGGAGGGGTTCACAGTTTGGCGACTCTGCTGGGGACATTATGTAATCTTTTTGCATAAGTAGACTACAATTGCTACATAGACTAACCGGGCCTTCTTTAGGGCATTATTTTACTATGCTTTGTTTTGCAGGGTACCTTGACATGAATCGAGCGTTCTTTCTTTAAGAATACTTGATGAGAAAATTTGAACTTAATTGACGAATTTGATTAAAACATTTAAATTTGTTGACTTATTGGCACGATTGAGAATCTTTTTCTCTCTCCATTGCATAAAAAATGAAATTTCAAATGAATTTCTTCTCCTCTATTCCAACTTTTGGAGTCTGGATAGCAAGTAGCGCTGATCGGCAGGTCCTTTTGATTTTATGTCGAAGGACAGCCAAAGCAATCCTCCCTGTTACCTGCATGTTGACGCGTGATTTTATGCCCTCCACCTGACCCGATGATGATATGAAAGGACAAGGGGGATAAGGTATCCGATGAACCAGAAAGTGTTTGACAATAAATTGAACCAAAACCGCCCAAAGGTATCTGACCGTGGTTTAGGGCTGCGTCACGCAGCTAATACCTGCGTGAACGGCACTCTTAGCTGCGTCACGCAGCTCTAACAGGACATACTTTCGATGAGTTTCCAAAATGGCCTCCGGTCCGGCCGGACTGTTTGCAGTCCGGGAAAATTGGCTTTTAGGAAAGTCAAACTCACTGTAGCAAAGTCAAACTAATTGGCACGGCACTGTAGCAGGTCGGACTGTTTACAGTCCTGGAAAACTGGCTTTTTGAGCCTCAAAATTTGAGTATTCACAGTAGCAAAAATGGGACTTTTGACACTTTGCTCTCATTTCCTCAAAGAAAGATCGCATTCTGAGTTTAAGTTTTTAGGTTAACGATTAGAGTTCTTCCTTAAGAATTCAACTGAGTAAACTTGGGGAAGATCGAGTCATAGATATTTTAGATTCAAAATCAAAAAATACAAAAAAAGGATAAGAAAAGGAATGTAAAAAGAGTAAAAAGAGAAGAAAAGGAAAAAGAAACAGTTTATTTTCCAAAAAAACTTGACAACAAACACTCTTGGGATTGTGAAGCAAGTGGTTCCCTAAAATCAAGCAAAGTGGCATGCAATCCTCGAATCTGAGGGTTAGGTAATCATTAAACCTTCTCTTAACTTGGGATTGGACCACCTGCGTGAACGCAGCTGTTTCACAGCACTCAGTTACTTTTTTGCTTTATATTCGCATTTAACGTTTCACTGTAAATAAAATAATTAATATGTCGGAATATTTTTGAAAATAAATCCACGAACATTGCTCCCGTCACGTAGTTAGGAGTTCCGTCACGCGACTGTTCTTCGTAGAACAGCTGCATGACGCAACATTCCCCTAATCTACAGGACCATAACTAAGGAGTTCCATCACGCGACTGTCTCTTTTCAGAGGACAGATGCGTGAAAATAGCCAACTAATACAATCCCAGAATAAAAGGAATAAGAGTCGCGCACGCGACCTGTTCTTCCATATAACACCCGCGTGACGGCGACTGTTTCCTCAGTTTTCAATTATTTTTGTTATTTTGTTTTAAATTTTACTTTAATTAAGGCAGATTTCTTTTTAAATCTCAATTCGGAAATTGATCAATTATGGCAAACGAGTCTTAATCAAACTAAATCAATTAATTTATTGATGATTATGAAAGATTTTTTAAGATTTTTAAGATTTTATTTCTTATCATTTATTATTAATTACATTACTAAACTCGGTTTGTGGCCCGCCTTTAACCATAAGGCAAGAGCGGATCTTTTACTTTATTTTGATATGTATTATGGATGGATGATATGATTTATTTGTGACGAATGCAATGAATGGACCTAATTGGGGCAGTTAAACGTACCCAATTCCCTTACCTAGAACCTCATTGGTTCGCCTGACCAGTTTTTCCAAAATAAAAGGCCTTGAATAAAATGGGTTTAAAATGGAGTCCCTTTTACAAAAACAAAAAATAAAAACGGTCCTATTGCCGAAATAATGGGTGGCAACTTAAAATGTTTTATAAGACCGATTTATTTGGCATCGCATATCCAAAAAGGTTTTATCGCTTCTTATCTAAAAATATAAATAAAACCAAAAATTCTCCGGGGGAATAACAGAAACGGTCCCATTGCCGAAATAATGGGTGGCGACTGAAAATCATTTTTGTAAGATCGATTTGTCGGCATTCGCATCCAAAAAGAGGTTTTTATCACCACTTTTCCAAAATAAACATTTAAAATACATATCAAAATTTTTTTCTCCGGGGGAAAACAGTTTGGCGACTCTGCTGGGGATTTTGCACCCATTAATCCTCGGTTGTTTTTTTAATAAATAATTTAATGGTTGCAATTAGGAATTGACTCTAAAGCCTATTGACTCTAAAAAAGCCTACTTTTCTAAATAAAATTGGTTAAGCAAAAGCCCGATGGAAAATATTAATCGCCGTAATGTGTTTAAGTTGCTTTCTTTTTCCTTTCATAGGATTTTTTGCGTTCACTCGCATTTCTCTCTTTCTCACCTCATTCTACCACGTACTACCTCGGTACTTGGTGTTAAGTTGATGGTGGATCTAGCCTAAACCTCGCGTTTTAGGTACATCCATCCGAGAATTAACATTATCTACAACCAGCAAGCCTAGTAACCTCAAACGGTGCGTCAAAAGGAGAGGCCCAACAAGCCCGAATCCTGTTTGCGGAAACCCAGCTTTTACCCAATAAACAAGCCAAATGCATAAGATAAAACCTTAGTTACTTTCTCTAAAGGTGCACCCATTCTGTATTGCTGTTGAATATACGCATTCATTTCGAAGAATATCATTCAATCTCAAAAATACCCCTTTATTGGGGCTGTCGAGATAGACCAATTCCTAGGAACAGATGTCGAAATTTTATTAAGGGAGCCAACGGAATCCGTGGTGTGGGAGAAATAAGGTTGGAAGGCTGCATTTCCCAACTCCCGTTCCCCTGTTTTGACTATAAACGTACATATGTTGTGGCATTCATGCACCATGTAAACGTTTTCCTTTTCAGCCATGCATTAATAAAGAAGCTAATGCTCGGCATGGATGTTTGACCTTGGTTTTGAGAACTGGATTTCAAATTCATTTTGAATAATACTGTGCAATCAATTATTACGATCAAGTACCGAAAGAAAAGGGAGATATAAGGGGTTGTTGATTCCTTTTGTATTTTACATTTCTCGGGCATTATTGAAAATAAGTGAGAGATTAGAAAATTTGTAAACAGAATAAAATAAAAATCCTGCTTGGTGGGCAATATGTTTCTGAGGCCAAAGTAAGGATGCAAAATAAAATATGCAATAACAAAATAATAAAATCCCGCTCGGAATTCTTTCAATTTCGAGGCAAAAAGTTATGGGATTTGAGAGAAAATAGTTGATTGTAAATCCAAAAGGAACGGTCAACGACAGATATGGCCCGAAATGTTTTAAACACAATATCTAAATAAAGTTTATTGTCAGTTATGTCACACCGAATTTTTTTGGGTCCGTCGTTGAAATCGAGATCTTATTCCCATGCTGGCGTTAGCAACATTAGAAATGCATTCTCATCCTATGTGCTTTCATTTTCCGCCATGCATCATGCAGGACCCCTTTTTAAACTCAGAAAATTCTTTACTAGAATAATCCTTCTAGGGGAAACCACTCGAGAGCTTGCAACCGAATCCTGGTCAGCGTCTACTCAGAAACATCCCAAATCACCGAGTTCATCCCGGTCAAGTTCAGTTAAACTATTCAAGTTCATCAAGTTCAGAGCCGACTCAGATTCAGTTGAAATGGCAGATGATATAGGGGTTGAGCCCGGGTTTTCACAAGCTCAGATGAGGACATCGCTCAGATTGTGGCCGGCTGCTCTCAGCCAAGACAGGCTCAAAACCAAAATACTCCCCTTAGCAGCCAACCTGTGGTTGAAGAGAGGCAAATGCCAGACCCCGGTGTCCAAGATATCAAACTTCCTGTGGGAAATGCCAACAACTTGTTTGAGAATGATGTGCTCGCAAGGCATAGCTGAGCTGAAGAAAGAATTCATAAAAATGGCTGTCAATGAAGGAAAAAAGACCCAGCCACCAAACTTTCACATAACTGAAATATGTTTTACAACCCAAGCCAGTTATGGCCTCATTCAAAGACTTTCAAGCAACCATATTTTGAAAGGAGATATATGATCCCCGTTCTCACTTGTCTGAATTTCTCCGAAGGTTCCAGCGATGAACCGGTACAACGAGAAGATGTTCTGCAGCTTTTCCGCAAACATTGCAACAAGATACGGAGATGGTATGATGGTCTAGATGAAGGAGGTGTAGAAAAGAATTGGGATCAAGTTGCAGACCGCTTTGTCCTTAAAACACTTTAAGACTGACGAGAGGTGACGAGTTGGCTTGGCGCGACTTGGAAAGGTTTAAGAACAGGGAAAAGATGAGAGCTTTCTTATTACTACAGAGGTGGGAGAACGAAGCGTATAGAGTTCAGACAAGGCCGAAGGATAAAGAATTGATCCGTATCTCAGTAGAGCCTGTTGCCCTTCTTCAGGAAAGGATGTTGACCCAACCTCTCACCGATTTTGCTCTAGTTCAAAGCGCTGGCCCTGAACATCGAGGAGCTGTATAAGGAAGAAAAGAAAAAGAACAGAGGGTTTTGGCAACTATCGGAATTCCCTATGGTGACAGAGGTCCGGGGGCCAGTAATCAGAACCAGTCAGGGAAACAGTAAATTGCCATATGGGGGCAGTTAATGAGAGAGCAGAAGAAGAATTCACAGATTTAGGCAAGACCGCCTTGAGCACAGTGCTAAGGTCATGCATCAAGAACGGAGTGTTGTCAAAGCTGCCAGTCGACCCTGACTAATCGTGCGACGGGGGGTATAGGTGGACGAAATTTGTTGATATATCAGTGCAAAAGGGCATTCAACTGATGAATGTTTCAAATTGAGGCATGATATCAAGTGATTTGAGTATGACATGGAAATAGATTATTTATGGAAGCCTTCAGACAAGGAATAAGCCCAGCACCAAGAAACAGTAACCGCATCCGCCTCATATATTGCTAATATCAGTGTACAAAAAAAAGATATCCCAATCCCGTACAGACTCCAGTCGAGGTGGAAATCGGTCAATGCGATCGGGGGGGGGAAAAAG
>NW_023591269.1:0-18730 GCF_014843425.1 Jatropha curcas | reverse complement strand
ACATTATGAGGGCACCCTTCCACTCACTGGTTCCGGATACAGAGGATCCCGTTCGTGACACCCTCTTCCGAGGTAGTATAGTATCATTGAGAACAAACCATGAAGGAGAAAGGTCACTGGCTCTAATTGTGTTTTTTCGTAATGCCCGCCTATGCGACCCGAAAACGTGAGTCCCCCTTTTTGGTTTTTGATAGAAAATGATCTTACTGTTTAAATAACAGTGGTGGACAAAAATTTTAATTTGGATACGACGCCGATAAATCGGTCTTATAAAACATTTTGAGTCGCCACCCAGGTCATATTTTTCGGGCAATGGGACCGTTTCCAAATTTTATTTTATAAAAGTGAGCTCCATTTTAAAACCCCAATTTTTATTTAAGGCCAAATTATTTAGAAAACTGGTCAGGCGGGCACCAAAAATGGCGCCCCCGATTTTTTTCTAGGTAAGCGAATTGTCGGAAAAACCCAGCCTTTCTTAACACTAAACAAATTTCTAATTTATTTTAGTAGATAAAGCCAATTTGTAATTTATTTATTTTAAACCCAACCCGAATGAATCGAATCGAGTTCTTATATGGAAAATTTATTAATTGTCAAAATCAATTTAATCCATTGCATTCCATAATCATCCAAAATCATCCAAATCATCGCAAACCAAAGTAGTTAAAATCAGTAAATAAAAGACGACGGCTTCTTGCCTAATGGTTAAGGGGCGGGCCAACAAACCAAATCACTAAAAAATACATTCTAAACCGCGATTTAAAATTCAATCCCCATAAACCCGAAAACCCAAAAGATTATGGATAATTGAACATTTTTAATATTCTAAACTTAATTAAATTGCTAAATCTGTTCATCAATTGGTATTTTCGGATTTATTGGAAAAATTGGAATTTTTATTTTGGTACAAAAAAATTATTAATTTTTCAAAAGAATAAAATTGGTTTCTGGACCCCTAGAACAAGTCCGCATCAACGTGGCTTGTTCTTTGGAAGAACAGTTGCGTACGGACCTGACAGCTCCGTGGACCGGCAGCTGTGCTGGGTAAAAGAAAACGAAATTTTGGACATGAACAGTTTTCCGCCACGCAACTGCCAGGTCCCGTTACGGATGCTACTGGGCTGCGTGAACGCAAGCTGCTCTAGTCCGAATTCCTGTTTTTAAATTAATTTGTTTAAAGCGGTTTTTTATTTAAATATATTTTAGGACAACCTTGAAATGACAAAAAAATGAACAGAATACAATTCAATTAAAGATTAAACTACACTAAAAACAAATAAATAAAATAAATAATCCAAGTGAATAAAAACACAAAAAAGTGTAAAGGAATTACACCTAATCCCTCAGATTGAGGATTGTAAACGGCTTAACGACAACGAATGGTTAAAGGCGATCCACGTAGCTTCGTCACCAAAGGATTTAAATGTTCACATCTTTTCTCTCCTTAATTTTTTCTCTTTTAATGGTTTGATTCAGCCTATAATTAATATCTAATGGCAATAATTCTCTTTCAAAACGAACTGCAAAAGAGCTCTGGAGGAGAATGTGGCCACAAGGCGTGTTTTTAAGGGTTTTCAGAAATCAGTGTGCGCAAGAAGGGGGACACCGCTCATGGTTCATACATCGTGAGAGAAAAGACTACTTTATAGTTGAAGTTAGTAGGAGTATAGGCATTAAGGGCTCCAAGCTGCGTGACGCAGTTTACTTCTGTAAGCGAGAGCTTATGACCTCAGATTTCCAGGAGAGCTAACGGAGGAAGGCATGTCCGGATTGCCGGATGTCGTCTCCGGGTAATAACGTCCATTTGGGCACCAAGATACATTGCGCTCACATCGTTGTAGTAATCACATTTTGATCACATTCAGCGTGCCGTTGTATTCGCAGGACTTAGCACCCGGGCTCCACCGCATTCAACAAACCGTTCTATGGTCACTGCATCAACAATCAGTGTATGGAATAGATTTTAAATCCTGCGGTGGGATTTTATTAATGACTTCATAGAGGATCAGTGAAGCCATAAATTACGGACAGGTCCACCATCGGTTCTGCAACGATGGTTCTCTTCAACTTAAGGCGTCACGTATTCTATGCGTAGATGGAGTCAGTGGGTTGGGAGTTGGCATAAAATCACGTGGTCAACGAGTTTATCGGCTAATAGGAGATCGCGCCCACTCTGTTTAGTTCACTTATTTCTCGTATGGTAGGATACATTTAGGATATTTCTAGGGAGGTGAGCCTCCATGTGATTAGCACGGCTTCTTCTCATTCTAGGGAGATAGGAAATTTGTTGTAATGAGAGGTAGAGGTATTGTACTTGGATATACATCTAGCATGGGGGTCCATTCGTGGTCATCTGAATTGGTTAGACCGTAGAGGAATTGTCTAACGAGCTTCAGTCAGATGCATCCGGTCTGGAGAGGGAAGAATTCTGTTAAGTTTGTGGGCTGCGACAGGATGAGATGGGGAATTATCCTCTCATACATGTGTTAACGTATTTCTCAGTCCAGTACCAGAACTAATCTGGTCTTCGACTTGGTTTCTGCAAGACACCTTCCCCGACCAAACCGATCGGATCTTATGGTAATATTTTTCTTGTATAGAGGGTTAGGTAATTTTCATTTCATATTGCATTCCTGAATCATCCGAAAAGGGGGATTGCCCTGGTGCACAAACGTTCCAATTATCTCTATGGTTCTTGATCGTGTTATTGGGAAAGTGGGTCGTGTTTGAGTTTGGCATCACCTTCGGTTTATTTGCGGATATATCGATCTCCGAGGAGACTGCGCGGTCTGATGGGTTTGTGGCAGGAGTGATATTAGAATATGAAATTCGGTCATTCATATTCATTACTAGGTATGTCTTCATATTAGTCGAGCACTCAGTCTAATCGCTTTGTTTAGCTTTCCATGCGGGATCGGTAAGCGAATTCTCCAAACCTACGTTTGTCTGTTTATTTTGGTTTTTTGAGATGACACCTTCCGAAGCTCGGTCTGGGTTTCTGACTATAGATCTCGATAGTTAGATTTTTGATAATTGATTGCACTTCCATTTTAAATAGATCCATTTATTTCTTTGATAATTTTCACAACACATTCATTGAAATCAGGAGAGAAAAAGATTTTGTACTCCATGATGCCGGCCACTTCCACATAATCGTGCACTATCGATTACATATAGATTTATCGGATTGACGAAGATCCGAACCCGCAGTCAAAGGCTACAGATGCGTGACCTACCTCCTCCCAGCTTCAGTTTGATCGCCCTTAAAATGCGAGGGTTTCGCTCACCTTTTTTGAGCTTAATTGCTGATTTTTCCTAATCTGAGTACTTATTATATTTTTGATGTCTCGATATATTTCCACTATTTTAACAATCCACCAATTCACACAACAGGATTAGAAGAAGGCATTGACTCGATCCGCTTCATAACTGGCACGATTCCTATCTTAACTGAATTCAGTGAATATATCAGGATCCAACACAGCAAGCTACAGTCCTAGAGATTTCCGGTCATCATACATAAATTAATTCCCATCCAGCATTGGTGCAATGACCCAAAATAACAGTAGTCTTACTGTGAAGATTCATAACCAGCACCGCTCTTCTTTGTGTGGGTTGAACGTCAACCTAGGGACCGAAGGATATTTTCAGACGAAAAAGAGCACAACTTAAAATATTTCATGCATGTATCTAACATAGATCATTGCCTTCCTGGTATAAATTTAAATGATTCGCGCACCGCATTATACCAAAACTAAATGCCTATTTTATCTAATTTACACATAAAGATCGATTAAAATTCAACTCTTCTTATAAAATACCTCTGACTCTTTGAATTTATATGCCAAATTCAGACCCGAAAATAGATTTATTAAATATTTTTGTGTCTTCTCGCACTCAGTTAAACTAGTGATATACCAACAATCCCATATACTCCAAGCCAAAAAAATCATATATACTTTACAGTTTTTCAATATCTTGCCATAAAAATTTATTATTTATTGATATCTTTTTTCTAATACTCGAGTTGATCAAATAATCATTTTGATATTTTGTTAAGACACGATTTTATGTATTTTGTCTTAAGTTCTTGTTATATACGCATATTTGTACACATATTTTTTTTTAATTTTAAATTTTTTTTAATTCTCTTCTGGAAATCGATAACAGATCCTGACGCAACTGGTTCTTCAATTGTCGAATGGTATATTATGCTGTTCTTACGGCACCACTTGGATTCTTGCGGATGAGTGTGTTGAACAAGTAAGTAAATGAAATCATGGACCTGAGGGGGTATCACGTCGGTAAAGATGATGTTCTTTTGGGCCCAGGTGGAAATCTATTTGGCCCTCAGTGCCTGTGTGGAGCGAGTAGTTAGTTTGGAATCGGGATAACTCGGAATTGGTTGGATATGACGACGCCACGGCACTAGCTTTCGAGGAACCATTCCATAGCGGGTTGGAGACTGTTACTTTGGTTTTCTTTTTAAGGAAGACACTTGTGCCGTGATCACTTCACTCGCTTGATTCACAGTTAGAAAACAAACCGAAGAAAAACAAAACAAGAGGTCATCCCAACTGGACGCACACTTGTTGCGACGATGTGGTCCATCTCTCAATTATACCAATGCGGTTTGCGAGCGAGGAGAAATCCGTGGCTGTTTTCCATGGCGTCCATGGATCCCATTATTCCAAAATGGACATCCAGATTATGTTACTAACTAAACATGTTAAGCTATATTGACATATATAACAATTTTAATTCTTCCTTATAATTTTATTTGAGTGTTGTGGGACGGTTCAACACCAATAGTGAGATAGTCTTTCGAACGATCCGCTGGTTGATCATGGAGAACTTGATCTTCCATGACGAACAGAGTGATGTCTTGGAGTTGATATCACAGAGACGGTCCGCTTAAAACTACCGTTAATTTCAATTTATTAGAGGGAGTACACCTGAGAGAAGGATTGAAATGGTGAGAGACGCTCGCAGACAAAGTATTTTTTGGGATTCTCCCAGACGCTTAGTAGATGTTGCATAGGTGAATGAGTTTTTTGAGTCTCATAGGTTTAATTTTTTTGCCACTCTTTCTCTCTTTTTTATGATCTGTGACACACACCTATCTACATATTAAAGGCAGAATGTTCCTTCACCACACATCGAAACTCACAAGAGTGTGCATGTGATGTATGGCTGACAGCCAATTGTCTGGCAGAGAGTGTTTTTTTTAGGGCTTCCAAAAATCGGTGTTTTTTTGTTCTTTTCCCTTTTCGTTCTATTCTGTGTTTTTTGTTCTCTCTCCTCTCTCTATGAGAAAGCAGGAAGTATTTACTAGGGTAAAGGGGGTATCCCCCCAGGACACAGCTGCGTCACGCAACTGTCAGCTGCGTGAGAGCAAACTGTAGCTGACTAATAGCTTTGCGTACGCCACTGTAGCCTGCTTACGCCTAACTCACTTGTTGAACCCAAGTGAAGAACAGTTGAATGAATAGTGATGCAACAGTGATCGAAACAGTTGCGTGACGCAACTCGTTCTTGGATGAACAGTTGCCGTGACGCAGCTTGTTCTTGCGTGACGCAGGCTATGACTTCAGCCAACATTCACAAATCATTTTTTTTAATCTAAATCCTGGATTAAAAGACTTCTAGTCAGCATTAATGCCATTCATTTTGCATCCTCATTTCGCTCAATTGGATCAGGCGGGGGGCATAAAAAACACGCGTCAATCATACCGCTAGGAATGATACAGCATGGCTGTGAGGCGTTCTTTAGCCGTGTATCTTGCTCCAGAGTCCAGGTCTCCTATGTCATGATATACCCCCACGATATGCTGATTTTCCGGATGTGTTTTCCAGAGGAGTTAGCTGGTTTTTACCTCCTGAGAGAGGGTTGAGTTTGGTTATTGAGGTTATGCCTGGTATAACACGCGATATTCCATTGCTCTACGTTATTGGATGGCGCCTGCTGAGTTAAAAGAGTGTAAAGATACAGATTCAGGAGTTGCTTTGATAAGGGTTTTTAATTCGTCGCTAGTGATCTCCATGGGGTGCTCCAGTATTGTTCGTAGAAGAAGCAAGGATGGCTCACTGAGATTGTGTATCTGATTACAAAGAACAACTTAACAAAGTTACTGTGAAGAATGCCGTATCCATTGCCTCGGATAATGATTTGTTTGATCAGTTGACGAGGAGCTAGTGTATTCCCGTCGAAGATAGATCTGAGATCAGTTAATCATCAGCCTAAGGGTGACAGGATCAGCATGTACCTAGACGCTTCAGGACACGCTACGGTCCACTATTGAGTTTTTTAGTGATGCCTTTGGGTTGACTAATGCTCCAAGCAGTGTTCTATGGAGCCTGATGAAACCGGATCTTCTAATCCTAATTTTGGATCAGTTGTGTGGCTTTTTTTTGATGATTTTGGGTACTCTCGACTAGAGAGCGATCATATCAATTCAACCTACGAACATGTTCTGCAAGACCTTAGAGAGACAGACAGTTGTATGCCAAGCTCAGTAAGTGGTGAATTTTGGTTGACTGAGATTGCTTTCTTAGGGCCATGTTGTTTCTGCAGAGGGTTTCGGGTGGACCCGAAGAAGATTTTGAGGCAGTGCTTGATTGGAAGCACTACCGAATGTTCACAGAGATTCGCCAGTTTTTTAGGTTGGCTGGATATTTACAGAGGGTTTGTCAAGGGGCTTTTCTCTTATTGCAGCCCCTTTTGACTAGACTTTTTCCGTAAGGAGTCCATTTTGAGTGGACCTGAATAGATGGCCAGAGTACTTTAGAAGCTAAGGCGATGCTTACGGAGCCCAGTTTTGACAACAGCCAGCTCCCAGGCAAAACCATATGATGTGTATACGTGCTGCTTCAACATAATGGTCTGGGTTGTGTTGCTTATGCAGGAGGGCAAGGTGAATTGCTTTATGCTTCCCGCAGCCTGAAGCACATGAGAAGAAACTACCCCTCCATGATTTGGATGTTAGCAGGCTATTGTGTTTTGCCTTGAAGATTTGGAGACATTACTTGTATGGGTGAGAAATGCCACTTGTTACGGATCATAAGAGCCTTAAGTAGTTTTTGCTTACGCAGAGAGAGCTTAACCTGAGGCAGCGCAGATGGTTAGAGCTAACTTAAAGGACTATGAGTTCACTATTGTTACCACCGGGTAGAAGCTAAAATGTAGTGGCCATATGCACGTTCAGTAGAAACGGCATTAGTTGCTCTTCCGTGCTATGAATGCAACGCTTATCTGTGAACTAGAGATGGTGTCTTGTAGCAGAGGCTTAATGGTGAAACCAGCCTACTGCAACAGAATTAGCAGATGCACAGCAGGGTGATGAGACCTATTGCCTTTTTGTGGAAAGCTAGTCAGAGGAGGGTTAAAAGAAAGGGATTGAGATAAGAGAGGGAATGCTTGTTACTTTGGGGAATCGGATTTGTGTGCCTAAAGAATTTCAGAGCGTTGGAAAGAGTAATCTTGTAAGGAAGCCATAGTAGTCCTAATGCTAGCATCTTGGCAAGTAATAAAATGTAATCATGATTGAGAATCACAGTATTGGTGGCCGCGATGAAGAGGGATATCACAGATAATGTGTCGAGGTGTTTGGACATGCCCAGCAAGTGAAAAGCAGAAGATCAGTTTCCTTCTGGTTTGTTTTACACCTACTTCTATTCCGGAGTGAATGGGATAGGAATACCATGGATTTTGTGATTGGGTTGCACCTCCTAACCCTAAGAAAGAAAGATGCTATATTGGTAATAGTTTGACAGGCTAACTAAGTCGGCACACTTCTTCCCTGTTAGGCGACTGACTTTGCCAATGGAGCAAGTATGCAAGCCTTAATATAGATGAGATACGTGAGATTACAATGGGGTTCCTTCTTCCATCCATTTCAGATAGAGATCCGACGATTTACTTCTAGATTTTTGGAAGAAGCTACATTGAGGTTGGGTACTAAGCTGAAATTTCAGCATGCAGCTTTTCAGTCCCTCAGACTGCGATGGTCAGTCAGAGCGGGTTTATTCAGATTTTTGGAGGATATGTTAAGAGCTTGTGGCTATTGAGTTTTGAGGGCAGTTGGGAAGAAGTACATTCGACTTTTAAGAAAATTTGCCTAACATAATAGTTATCAGTCGAGTATTCAATGGCCCCTTTGGAAGCATTATAGGCAGGAGTATGTAGGACTCCACTAATGTTGTCAAATTGAGTGAGGGCAAGATTATAGGTCCAGAATTTGAATTCGAGACACAGGGATAAGGTCCAGAATTATCAAGAGATAGATTGAAAGCAGCCTTCGATGTCAGACAGTCCTAATGCGGACTTTGAAGAGGAGGGATATAGAGTATGCAGTGGTGATAAGGTTTTCCTAAGGTATCTCCGTGGAAAAGATATTGAGATTTGGAAGAAAGGGTAAGCTTAGTCCTAGGTTAATTGTGCCATAATAGTATCATTGAGTCGTGTGGGTCCATTAGCCTATTAGACTAGTTACCACCAGACCTGGATAGTCATAATGGTTTTCCACGTTCTATGTGAAGAGAGGTATCGATTTGAACCATCGCAATGTGATACCAGTTGAGTCCTGTTTACATAGAGTCCAGATTTGAACCCTATGAGGAAAGAACCAATGAGGATACTTTGTGAGAGAATCAAGGAACTAAGGAATAAAGAGAATTCTTTTGGGTAAAAGGTTCTTTGGAGAAATACCAATAACAGACTGAGGAACGCTCAATGGAAAGTGAAGAATATTATGAAGACAGCCAACAGTCCTCAGTATTTAACACCAGGTAATTCCCGAGGACGAATTTCTTTTACGGGGAGAACTGTAACAGACTGATTTTTCTTTAGTGTCGGTAATAGTGATTTAACACCGGTCTGTGAATAGTACCATGGTCCGTGGACTTGGTATTATTTTAGTCCCGAAAAATTACTAATGCCATAGTTAATATTTTTAATTTACTATTTTGGAGCATGTTTGCATGATTTAGGTGGGTAGAAAAATATTTTAATGAATATTTTTTGGAAGTTTTAATGTATTAAAATGCATAAATATTTCCTAGTGTGGTATTATTAAAGAAATAATGAGGGAAATTATTTTAGTGGGAGTTCATGTTAATTAATTGGTGAGTTTAAAATTAAGAAGTTAGAAGAGATTTATGTTAGAATATTTAGAGCCATTGGATGAGATTACTTAAGGACTTGATCTTACCCACAATTTGACAATGAAATTTGGAATCAAAATTTGACTTTGCCTTAAAGTAACCACCAAAACTTTTTGTTTTCATTCTCTTCTCTTCTCCACGCCATTTGTCCATCATTCTTCCTTCTGTCTTTTCCCATTTTTTCTTTCATTTTCTCTACCTCCAAATTTCCACCAAACTACCTAATTAACCATGAGATTAGTACTTTTAATTCTAAGAATTAAGAAGTCGAAAGTTTGAGTTTGGTGATTAAAGCAAAAGAGAAGTGAAGTTTACCAATTGAATGCCAAGTAAGTTGTGGTTTTTTGAGTCTTTGTGAATTGTAAGTAAATTCATGGTTTAGACCATGTTATTGATGCATTAATCATGCTCAGACTAGTTCCTTTTGTCAAGTTTTTGCATGTAATGTTGATTTTTCATGCTTTGAAGAGGTTGGAGAACAATCCTCAAAGGGTAAAGACGAAACGCCAAGGATAAGGGCTTTCCAAGCTTTTTCAAGCTGTTAATAAGGTTTAGTGCAATCATACTTTCACTTGTTTATAGTGTTTTACCATGCGTTCGGTTTTGGCAGCATATGTTTTTAGGAATTTGTATGTATTTTGTTCCTATTGAATGATTTTAATGTGAGATGTGTTCTGCCGTGGGATTGGAACTCATTTTTGGACCCCTTTTATACTTCCCATTTTGTTTTCTGACTTCTCAATGAAATTGTAAGCTCTATTTTCCATCTTTCAAAACCATATCTTAGTCAATTCCAATACTGTAGCTCAACTTATGATTTAAATACAAAACTGGTTCTGTTAATGATGTCTTAATCCTGTCTATCGAAATGAATTGTCCAATTTTTGACCACATCAAAATGGCAAAATAACGCTTTTATGTTTCTTTCATAAAGTTATAAGTTTACTTCTTCATCTTCCAACCCACTCCTCTTGTGTCCCAATTGGATAATACATAGGCCATCACTTATTGGCTGAAACACCCAAACTGACTCTGTTGTGTTGGGCACATGCATTAACTAAATTGAGTTGCCCATTTTGACCACAATGCATTCATGAAAGTTGTATGCTCTATTTCTCATCTTTCCAAAACATATTCTTATGTCTAATTCCAATAACTTGTAGCTCAACTTTAAATTTAAATTACCCAAGAACTGGTTCTGTTATGAGTCTTACTGTCTATTCCGAAATGAATTTTCCATGTATTTTGGGAACCCACCCTTTTTTTTCAAAAAAAAAAAAATTTTGGGGCCAAAAAATAAAATAACCGGGGGGGGGTTTTTATGTTCATTCATAAAAGTTATAGATTTACTTTTTATCTTCCCAACCCATCTCGTCGTGTCCAAATGGATCGTACATAGCTCAACTTATGCTGAAACACCCGAAACTGACTCTGTTGTTGGTTGGGCCACATGCATTCACTAAATTGGAGTTCCCATTTTGACCCAACTATAATGACAAGATTAGGTTCTGAGTTCTTCATAAAAGGTTGTTTTCCCTGTGTCCTTAACAGAATCCTCTCTTCTAGATTTGTTTTCATTGTGAGTGTTTGGTGAAGTAGGAATTCAAGAAACATTGGACTTGGTTCTGCTGAATTCAGGTCTGATCTGTTTGTCTGTGTTCTGAGCTTTTGTTTCGCTAATCTTACTCTGGATCTGGGCTATGGTCCCTTCTGAAACATTTGTAGAATTTTGTCTTATCTTTCTAATTAACGATTTCATTCAATGGGAGACCCATAAGTTCAAATTATGTGTTTAAGAAACCCTGCAAAAGGTCAAAGTTTATTGAAAATGCTGAAAAGTTTCTTGAATTATTACTTTGATACTATATTAAGTATATTATATATCTAGGAGTGTTTGAGTAAAAATTTTTGAATTGATTGAGTATTTAAGACGATTGAAGAGGTTTTGATTTATAATTATTGCTTTTGTGAAAGAATGATTTTGATTTGGGCTCTACTAATGCATGATTGAGACGGTAGTATGATGAGATGGATTTTTCTCTAATGTGAAGCTATGATCATATGCCTAGGGTTACAGCCCTTATAAATAAGGTCGGACCAGCGCTTATTTGTGTGATGGGGTGGTGCTTTCGTAGACCCGGTGGTGGCTTTCATAGGCCACGATTGTGCTGATGGGGTGGGTGCTATTCATAGGCCACGGTGGGTGCTTTCATAGCCGCGGTATGTGAATAGGGTGTGGCGCTAATAAAAGCCACGATCAAATCTGCTTTGTTAATTCTGCATGAGTAACGTAGCCTTAACGAAAAATGAATTTGTATTGTTGCTTTATAGAAAAGAATGAGACATATTTGTAATTATAGATCTTCTCATTGCTTTCAAAGTATTGAAATAAATTGAATGCGATTTCTGTATTAATAGTTTGAAAAGTAATTTAAGTTTTGCCTTGGCTATTATTGTTAATTAAATTTTGGTTTTTAAGCACCGACTGGAGTCTTCCACTTCAGCGCGTTATTTTTATCAACGCGCAGGTTAGGAGCGGAGGGTGGTTCTTCAAGACCAGAGGACGAGCATCAGAGTAGTATATCACATTTTAGGGTAGGATATTTTGAAAATGGTGATTTTTTGGCCATGTATATATAAGTATTGTGTTGTAGAAGAGTTGGATTATAAGTTTGTCATGTATTAAGAGTTATGAAATTATTTAAGGAAATAACATCTATATTTAATATTTTTGGTGTATGATGATTTATAGATTCATGAGTGTGTTTCGATATTATGCGTATGTTGATGGATATTAGAAGTGCTTGTGGTATGTTGTGCTTAATTGGAGTTTTGGGGGTTTGGAGAAAATTGGAAGTGTGTAATATTTTCTTATGTGGTGGCAAGTTAATTTTTAGGAGGAACTCTATGCGAAAATTTTTGTCCGTAGGATTTCCTTAAAACAATATAATTTTCTTGTAAAAAAAAAAAAAAAAATACAAAATGTTTAATGTACTTGCCTCCTTATTGAAAATTAAGACTTCTATTTGTGATCTAGTTTTATAGACATAAGATTGGTGCTGCCGGCATCGATTGTTGGCATCCCATACCGTCTGGTTCTTCCGGATTGGGTCGTGGGTGTTAATTAGACTCTCTTTGAGGCAATGGAGACTTGTTTTTACCTCATTGCTAAACCAACCTCGTAGGAAAATGGGGGCATTAGAGGATGCCCTAGACCCATATTGAAGATAGTCTAGGCTTGAGTGTTAGAAAAAAAAAAAAAACGAGTAATAAATACCTAGCTAGGGCTACAAATTACTATATTAAAGAAGTCAATCTTGGATGTGGAGTTACCATATTTTGAGCAAATATTTTGTTTTAAATGTCTTTAAAAAAATTTGACCAAATAATCATCATAAATTAAAAAAAAAGAGAGAGAAAAAGAAAAATTCATCGACTGTATTAGATAGAATGACCCTGCTCAAAACATTATTTGAGGTAAAAGAAAAGGGATAATAAGAAAAAAAAGGAAAAAGACATTCCAAATATTTTGGCTAGAAAACTAAGACACGTTTTGATTCTTCAGTTCTCAAAAAGGAATATAAGTTTGGAATAGTCCCAACCGGGTGATCGATAGAGAAGCTGAGTTATTTACATGCTTCACATGATTGGTGATTGCTCACGCTTGGATGGAGTGTATTATTGCATCTTCTTTGTTGTACATGCATCATAATCTAACCTTTTTCACACCATAGCTCCCAATGAGGAAGTCAAGTGAGAGGTTTAAGGGTCGAGGGGTAGAAGTAAGTTCTCGTTGAGACAACATACCACAGTTATAACACAGATAGTCGAGTTGCTACTAGGGGTCTAAGGCCAAGGCAATAAAAAAAAAAAAAAAGAGGAGAAAAGAAAGAAGAAGGAGAAAAAGAAAAAATCTCGGAGGTGTAGAAAGGAGTCCGAGTGAGACGAATGTTGATATGTATGGCACAACCCAAGAGGGGGATGGATTGGGTTTTCTAAAAATAAAAATTTAACTTTAAAAACAAAACTCAAAATTCTGTTGCAGGAGAAAAATGATGCATTAGTGAGAGTAAGTTATTATAATTAGAACTTTCTCACAATGCTCTATTCAGATAATAGAAAGACTTTTTGAAGTACAACTATCAATTATAACTGCTTCATAATGTCTTATTCAATTTTAAAACTTCTTTATGAAGGAAAACTATTACGTTTAGAACTTCTTCATAAAGTTTAGATAAATATAAAAGACTATGTGAGAGACAGTTATTGAACTCTGAACTGCTTCACAAAGCTTTTAATCAAGATTAGAAAACTAATTAGAACAAGATTAGAAAACTGATTAGAAACCCAAATAGTGAAATGTACTGAAAATAGAAGAACAGTTTAGAACTTGGTATTTTCATTATACAAAAGTCCAGAGTTCTAATGTTCAGTAATAGATAAAGCTTATTTCAGTTTAGAACATCAAACCTTTTAACAACTTTAGCATTTCTAAAATATAAACAAAAGTGTGAGTAAAATAGTATCAAGCAGAACTTTAGAAAATAAAAAGAGTAACATAGTGATTTATAGTGGTTCGGCACTAACTCGCCTCAGCACTAACCGCCTACATCGCACTCCCTAAGACTTCATCTTGAGATCCTCAAACTAATGTACTCTCTTTTTCAAGATAAGAGGCTAAACCAAACAGTACAAGGTATAAATCAACCTCCTAGATCTAGCCCTATTGTCCCACTAGAATTTTCCAAAGGTTCTTTAGTTTAACCTCACCCTTTCTATTTTTGGTAGAGTACAGAAACTCAGTTCAAGACATTAAAAATCTCTCTCACGGAGAGGTTGCTTGAATAACTATTTCACAATAGCTTTTTCACCTAAGCTAATTACACAAATATATCAAATAAAAACTGTTTACTAAAAGATTACAGAATCTAAAAATAGACAGAACAGAAAATGCAAGTATAAGCACAGGAAAACAACAATTTAAGATTAGAAAATCATTTTAAGAATACAAAAATTGTTTTTGAAAAGAAGTTTGTTATAAAATTCTTTTCTCTTTTAAAGATAAAATCGTAAAGTATTAGATGAAAAGAAATTAAAGGGGGTAGAGAGTAAGTTTTGAGAAGATAAAAGATATGAATCAATGGACGAATAACTCTTAAAAACAAAAACTCTTTTCACCCACATCTGTTAAAGACGAATAAAGACGAAATACCTTTTTATAGAGAGGGATGAGACTCCCGTATATAGAAAGTGAAATCTCTTTTTCAAATCAGAATATTGATTTTCCATTTTTAGAAAATACGGAAATCTTTGTTACCAAATCTTTTGAGTCAATATTTTTTCTTTTTAGTAAGCGAATAAAAGAAAATCTAACTTTCCTTTAAAAAATAAGAATTTCGAAAATAAGAATTTAAAGAAAATCTTTTTCGAAATAAATATATACAAAAAGCAATTTGAGATAGAATATCTTTCGTTTAGGTAAGAAGATAAAATCAAGATTTTGGATCTCTTTAAAAAATTTGTTTCTGAAAATGAAGAGCATAAAAATCTTAGTTGATTTATTCTTATTACCAAAATCGTTTCAGACAAAGTCTCTTTAATTTAGATAAGTGAATGAAATTCGAACCTTTGTGAAGATAATTTTTGAAAAATTAAAACAAGCTTTTGCTAAGATATTTATTACCAAAAATGATTGAGACAAGATCTCTTCCATTTTAGGTAAGATAATCAAGGAATGAAAGAAGCTTTTGATTTTTAAAGAGTTATAAGAGTTTATTTTCGAAAAAATTCCTTTTGATAAAGAAGAGAGAAGAAAATTAATTTTGTGCCTTTATAAATGGGATATTATTTTCTGTCCTACAATGAATCCTAAAAATCTAACCGACTAAGGCCACTAAGGTCTTCAATAGTCTTCATGATCCTTAAAATTGTAGGACTTGCCTTGTTTATTTATTACCTTCCATATATAATCTGCATAAAATTATTAGCAAAAAAAAAAAAAATTTAAATTTATTTGTTTTGTTTCAATCATCAAAATCTCGAGATAAATATTTGACCATTGAGCCAACAAGGAAGTCACCCGCAATAAAGAAGTCGTGTATAAAGAAAGCATTAGGATGTCATTATCAATTGATACGGATCCATCATCACTCGTCGCTGGATCGCAAGGAGGCATGGTGAACGACGAAGGAGATCCATTGGTGCTTCCTATCGGACCGATTAGGACCGATACCAAGGAGCCGTGCCAAGCGATATGGGGCAGCCATATCATTATTTGTTTCAAGCCAAATAAACACAAGAACTTCAAAATGATGCGCATTCAAACAAGTGTTGTGAAGAACTTGAAGGCATTCCTAGGCTTCTAATGTTTGTTGGTGGCAGTGCAAGTTGAAGACTCCATTAAATTTTTGTTTGTGATTGCTACAAAGTGCGAAGGAAGGCACGCCTGCTACAGTGGAGGAAAGCACGCCTGCCTACAGTTGCCCTGGCCATTAAGCTTTGACTGCTACAGTAAATTTGACTTTTTCTACAGTAAACTCTGACTCGCTACAGTGACTCCGACTTGAAGGCTTGGAGTTGAACTTAGGCGTGTTTGTGTGTTTTTAATGCTTTTTTAAAGCCTAGTTTCCTTATTTATATAATAACTTGGATCTTCCATGTAAGAGACCAAAAGAACTTTTGAATATTGGATAAACTCAATTTGTTCAAGCTTTGCTTGTTCCTCGCTTTTGCTTAGATTGATAGTGGAGCAGATTGCTTCCTCCTAATTGGCATCAAGAATTAAGGTAAACTTATCAACTCATGTTGTGGCGTTTTATCTTGTTCTTTGTTGATTATTGGTCGTTACCGGAGTTTCCCTATAAACAGTGGGGGTTGCCATAGAGCGACTTATAAACGTGGGGTGCCATAGAGCGATTGATCTCGATTATTGGTGTTTCCGTTTCATTATAAACGAGGGGTGCCATAGAGGCAAACTTATATCTCATTCTTTGATTCGATCTGTATCATTATCCTGCACTTCAGATTGGCAATAAGATCTTCTGTAGAGAGAGCCTTGAGGAGGCCAGTTCCCCCTTCCCCTGAATTTCATGAATTTGATACTGACTGTAAATAATTTTCTCTGTTATTCAATAAAATGAATTTTAATTTTGCTTATTTTGTTTGGCTTTTTTCCTAATGGTTCCATTCATCAAGTAGATAAGTTCATGCACGTCTTTGACATTAACTTATCCCACATGCTTGAATTTAATATTAACACAAAAGACAACCTATAGAATTTGTCAATTGGGTCTAACCTGACGCAAGAATTAAACATACAATCAAAACCTACTCATGGATATGAAAAGAAGCCTTCGTATAGAGCTATGAGGACATTTCGGGTATTGATAGATCTATAGCCGAGCACACCATGCCACTGTATCTTGGGGACCAACTAGTGAAACAGAAGGGGAAGAAGATTGAGACCGAAATGAGCTGAAGAGATTAGAGAGGTAATGGTAAAGCAAATCGACACTGGATTTTTAGAAGTGGTTCACTACCCTAATTGGCTAGCTAACATCGTTCTAGTTCCCAAGAAGCATCGATAGGTCAGAATGTGTGCAGTTTACAGAGATCTAAACAAAGCATCACCGAAAGATGATTAGCCATGGTTCCACGATATCCTACAGTGGATGATCAAGATAGTTTATCTTGAATCAACTACTAGAGATGACAATCTGTGGGTCCCATATACGTATGGCACAAACCAAGAGGAGGGGTGAATTGGGTTTTCTAAAAATTAAAAATTTAACTTTCAAAAACAAAATCAGAATTTTGTTTGAGCGGAAATAGAATGAATTTGTGAGAGTAAGTTATCAAGATTAGAACTTCCTCACAAAGCTCAATGCAAAAATTAGGAAAACTTTGTAAAGAGCAGCTATGATTAGAACTGCTTCACAATATCTTAATCAATTTCAAAAAAGAACTGCTTCACAATATCTTAATCAATTTCAAAAACACTTTATGAAGGAAAGTTATTACGTTTTGAACTACTTCATAAAGTTTAGACAAAGATTAAAGAATCTGTGAAACACAGTTATTGAATTTTAAAACTGCTTCATAAAGCTTTAAGTGAACTTAGAAAATTGATTAAAAACCCAAATTGTGAAATATATTGAATATAGAAGAACATATTAGAACTTAGTATAATCACAATGCAGAAATCCAGAGTTCTAATGTTCAATAAAGATAAAGCTTATTCGAGTTTAGAATAATGAAACCATTAACAACTTTGCATTTCTAAAAACAAAACTTTTGCATTTTCTAAAAGGAATAACAAGGAAGTGCAAGTAAAATGGAATCAAAGCAGAACTTCAGAAAAATAAAAAGACAACACAATAACTTTATAGTGTTCGACAACTTGACTCGCCCTACATCAACTCCTTAAGACTCATCTTGGAGAATCTCCACTAAAATGTTATCTCTCTTTTCAAGGGTAAAGAGACAAAGCAAACAGTACAAGGCAAATAGATCTGGTGAATACTCAAAATTTTGAGGCTCAAAAGCCTGTTTTTGGGTTGACTTTGGCTACAAGTAAATTTGACTGTGCTACAATGAATTTGGCTACAGCAATTTAATTAGTGCTAGCAGTGCATTTGCTAACAACGTAAATTTCACGTTTTTCTACAGTAAACTTTGACTCACAGTGAAGGCTCAAAAGAGCCAATTTTTCCGGACCTCAAACAGTCCGGCCGGGAACGAGGCCATTTCGGAAGTTCACCGAAAAGTATATCAATATGGTACTTGAAAACGTCCGGAATTTTACCGAGGATCCGCGGAACAGGTCCCGGAAATATATTTTCGGAGGTCCCGAAACTCCCAAAACAAAAGCTCCCGAAGCGAACATAGATATCTGAGTGCAGAAGAGACGGCTGGGTTACAGGGACTGGCAGGGACTGGGTTGGGGAGGGCGTCACCATGCATGTAAGGACCGGTGGCCCGCACCGCCAGGCGTGCGCCAGCACCCCACCAAAGCGCGGGCGACAGCCCTCGCCACAGCGCGGGCCGGGGGCCTGGTTGCCCAGCGCGGGCGAGAACTCCTCGCCCAGCGCGGGCGAGGCCCCTCGCACCGCGCGCTGGGGGCGATGGCCCTCCTCGCGCCGCGCGCTGGAGCGAGACCCCTCGCCTTCGGCGGGCGGGCACCTCCCGCGGCGCGCGCGGCTGGGGCGAGGCTCTCGCCGCGCGCGGGGCGGAGACCCTCCGCAGCGCGGCAGGGCGAGGCCCTCTTCCGCCCCGCGCTGGGCGAGGCCCTCCGCCCGCGTCGAGGGGCGAGGCCTCTCGCCCCCGCGGCGGCTGAAGGCCTCTAGCCCCCGCGCGAGCGAGGGCCCTGTAGCCCCGCGCGCAGGGCCTGGCCCCCCCCTGCGCGCCCTGGGCGAGGCCTGCCCGCCAAGCCAGCGGGGCCTCTCGCCCTGCGCGGGCGGGGCCTGTCGCCGCCACCGACAGGGCGGTTGGCTACCCGGCGAGCCCTGGGGCGGCAGCTACCGCCCAAGATTTTCTGGGCGGTGGCGTACCGCCCATGCACGGGCGGGCA
>NW_023591268.1:0-42570 GCF_014843425.1 Jatropha curcas | reverse complement strand
TCCTTAATCCCATTTCTTAATCATGTTTATTGTGCTTGTATATTTAATCAAATGTTCGATATTTAAAAACGCCATCCTGCAAATGGCAACGGCTTTATTCAACATTAAAAACAAAATTAACTATATTGCAGCATTGTTAATACTTTATCATATTCTCTATAATTAATACCTCTTTATTAGTTGTTGAGATTTGAACTGATTTTTTTTAAGCATTACAATTTTGTCACTTAATATTAAGTGTTTGTGTTGTTACTTTGATGCTTAGGTGAGTTACTTAGTTGCTTGCGTTTCTTATTATAATGAACGTTCATATGAGAGCACCTTCAAAAGGGACGACCATTTAATATTGGAAGAGTGTTTTTAAAGCTTCAGGAAACTACTTAGGGGACTGCTATACTTTGTTGAGGGCTAAGAATGCAAGAAATTGAGTAGGGTTACAATACATGACAATAAAATAAATTTGTTTTATTTACACATAATTTAGGGTGATGTTGTATCACTAATATAGACGCTTATAATTTGAGTTATTAGGATTGTTGAAACCTATTTTATTTCCTTTTGATTTAGTTCAATAGCTCTAGTTTGAGTTGGCAGCTATCATCCTAGTTCATAATGGAACTCATTTTTTCAAATAATAAAATTTGTATTAAATCTTGAGTCACCTTTAAAATTTTTATCCTCAAAATTAACATTCTTTTTCTTGCTTTTTCTTTCATAAAGACTGACATATCACATTCATAATGAATATCTATGTAACAAGCAAAAAAAAAATGTTGGGTTAAAATAATATATTATAATATATAAAGCAAATAAAACTATTAAGGCTTTGATTAAAATGTTGAAAAAAAAAGTAATATATTATTGCAAAAAATTAAAAACATTTGAATACGGAAAATGTTATCATCCTTACAGTATATTCCTCTTATATAATCCAAAATATGCAAAATTCTAATATCAGCTCTGCTTATGAACTACCTAATCATATCTTTTGCTAAACAATCAACCTATACAATTTTAAATTGTTGTATCCCTTGAAACAAAAAGCCTGCAAATGTAACCTATCTATCCCAAAAATTCCATAATTCATTCTAACTTAATACCAACAAAAAATTTAAAAAGTCCAAAATTTTTGTCAAAAAGTGCACTGGCCAAAGAGCAATCCACCATTGATGATTAGGTCTTTGGCTGGGCAAAAGACGAGGCTGGCCGAGTTGACTTGAAGTATTTCTGTATGCTGTTTGAGTTTGTGATTCAAGAGTAGTGTTAACGTGTTATTCCTCTTCCTAGCAGTTATAGAAAGAAAATATTATTTACTGCCTGACTGAATGTGGCGACCAGCTTTATTCTTCCTTGGCCCTGCCAATCTTCCTTTTTGGTTTGGAAAGCAAGGTTTATTATAAAAGTATATTATTTTTATACGACAAAGCATACCCCAACATTAAATCTTAACGTAAACTCATCATTAAAACAACATTAATAGTTACATTATTAAACAATGGTATTGAAACTACATTATTTGGCTCTCATGGTGGCAGGGGGCCTTATGTTTTGACTTCTTTGAAATCCTTCTTTTTATTGTTTGGCCATATCCAAACAATGTTGGCACTTCATTTGCACACCCTGTTGTTGCCCTCATCTCTATCAGGTATTAGTATTTTTGGTTCTCGTTAATATCACGCCCCTTAATCCTTGCAAGTTTTTTTATATTCTTCCTGATTTTTTCTAAATCTATATAGTGGCGAGTAGGAGGGCTCAATAACTGTAGGCCACATGTTCTTCACCATTTCAAGGGTCTTGTGTTTTAGGGCCATATTGGTATGTCTTCATGTAAGCCTCTTTGTTGTAAAGAGAAGTACTCCATCCAAATACAGTAACAAATCAATGCCTTCATTAATTTATACATGAAATGGCTTGATTACATGGTACACCAGAAAGCTGCCATGCTCTACATGAGCACTCCTTCTCGTGTAGATTAAGATACCACAAAGGCCTTTTCACGCCAACTTGTAACCTGAAACTTTGTTCCCATCAGCAAGGTTGCTGGCAACACAAGATAGTGGTGTCAAGTTTGGTATTGCTTCAATCCTTTCTTATTCTAGCCCCCACACCATTCTTTCCATTATAGAAACCCTCTTATTTATGAAGTAGTTCCTCCCAATTATTGTAGTCCTAATACTTCTAAACATTATGTACACGGCTTTGTTCTAACCCATTGCATGTAATCGTTGAATGTTCAGCAATTCTTTTACTTTTACAGCACTATGTTTTTGGAAGTGGTCTGCAAAAATGCTTCTACAAACTTATCGTGTCTGTAAGCGTTCCCATTTTTCATTGAATCGAGTTGATGCTGTTCTTGCTTAGAGTCGAGCGGCTGATCTTAAAAACCGCGTGCGAGCATTAGAGTCTAGAGTGGGCTAGAATGTTGAAAAATAAGGAGAAGAATGGACTTTACTTGAGGAAACAAAAAGATCAATAGTATAAGGATTTTAGGACTTACTTTGCACCAAAAAGATAAAGTTGAGGTATTTGAGTTAGTCATTCGAAGTACCAATTTGACACTTGAGGTACCCCATTTTGGGTAAATTTTACATAAAACATCCAATAGTTACTCACGAGACTTACCCGAGTGACTGATGTATTCACTTCTTTCTAGTATCATTGTTCATCTTTAATTTCTTACATTTTTTCTCATATCTCTCTACATAACGTCTCCAATTTTTTCTACCCTATTAACTTTTTCTCTTGATTCCAACATATGTGTCCACTTGTTTCGGCGTTCCCAATCAATTACTCTTTTTAATGGATATTGTGCTAGACTAATTAATAAATTTCGATTGTTTGTTATTTTCAATATCAGTGTCGATATCTTAACTTGTCTCATACTTGTTTCTTTATGTATTATACCAAGTAGGTTAAAATGATTTATTTATAGAGCCTTTCTTTGTAACATATTTTTAGTTAGATTTACATTTGGTTGTGTGAATAATTTTTTTTTTATTAGTACTCAACTTAGTTTTTCCATCGTGTTTTCTAAAGTTTTGTGAATTTCTTATGAATAGAATAGGAGAAAAAATGAGAGTGATTCTCAAGTGATTTAAAACATTTCAGATAGAAGATGGGAAGAGGACCTAAAATAGAGACAAGATCTGCCAAGGCCTCGGGATCTATTCTTTAAACATCTATTCTATCGTTTCAATATCCGCGACGCGAAGCGAAAACTCGTGAATAGTAGCGTCTTTATAATAAACCAAATGACTATGTCGCTTGTGGCCTCCTCTATTAGCTCCCTATATGTTCAGTTTTCAACACAAAGAAAGTGTGTACCGTACAAAATTAGTACATTGCTTAGTAATCTGTTTGACATAAGGAAATATAGGACCGGAGATTGGCCCTTTTACGCGGGGTTTAGAAAGCAGAGCCACAAGTAGAAATTTCGCCATGTTCGGTCCTCAAAATTCAGAAGACAAAAAATCCTAAGAAAAGCTTGAATTCGATACTATTCTCAAAAATTGAAAATCTCACAGTTACCATTTAGGAATCGTCTTCTTCGGCCCGAAGAATCTAACACTCGCCTTTTGGTCTTAAGCTACCATGCATACCCTGCTTTAGAAGAAAATATCATATTAAAAAAAATGCGAGAAAGTGGATGAACATTATTATAAAAGCTGCCGGAAGCAGAACACCCACCCCACAAACAGCAATCTGAGAGAATGATTTTCCGGCAACGCAGACTCCGTCAAGGAGTGTGCGCAACATTGTGGTAGTGTCGGACCCAAATAGTAAACGAAGAATCATGTGGCTTCTAATAGAAGTTATGGGGCAATTACTAGCGTGAAGTTATTTTCTTATTTTTTGTTATTCATTTATGGTTTTTTTATTTTTTTTTTTCTCGGTGAATATTTTTGATGTGATAGGGTCAGGTGATATGTTAGCAAAGAGTCAGTGTGGATCTGTGACGATGGTTTATTTTATAATATATCAAATAGTTATCTGGATAGAGTCTGACTTGTTTAACGTAGTTGCGCTGGGGAAGAGGTATGTGTTAATTGCTTTACCCAGTAACTACAATCCTCGTGATTGGCCTGAATTATTTTTCGGATTGGATAATTGTATAGACTCCTAGGCAGATGAAGAGTAGAGAAAAACGTGTGTTCATTAGAAGATTAACTTCATATGTACACATCTATGAGAGCAAATGCAGAGGATGGCTGCCAATGTGATATGGAAAAATGACTCATGAAGTCTTCGTGCGAAGTATGTAGTGCTATTTACCATTTACACAAAATCAATATTGGTCCTCAAAAGTAATTGATCAAAATTTATTTTGTGAAGTGTTCTTTGTCCAATTTTTTTAATTCCTTTGATTCATAAGATTCATTCCTTTCTTTTACCTGTCTGCGCTAGATTGTTTATAGATTCGCTGTATTATTATAAAGCACCTGTTATGAGTGAAGAGTGATTATAGTGAATCTTAAAAAAGATTTCTTGCTTAACCTTGGAATAGACCTTATTTACTCTCTTCTTCGCATGAAAGTCTGACCAGGGTCCTTCTCTAAATTTGTTCCTAGTCGGCCTCTTTACATATCTTTGTTCCTTTGGCGAGACAATAAATTTTTTCGGGCGATAATTTTTCTAATTACAAGGCAATGGCGAACATGGTAGATGGGCGTTCGCGATTGGTTGGTGTTTTGCGTTTACGTTCTGTTTTTTCATTTGTACTTGTGGTGTTAACCGCTTTCGTTTCCATTGGCACTCTGCTACTGAAGCAGGAAAAGTTCTGTTCCTTTTTTTCAGTTGTTGTTCCCGCTTCCGCCGAAGGTACTTCTTTGTTTTTCTTGAAATTTATTTATTTAACATTCAGTTGTTACAAATATAATAGACTTCATTAATGCTTTGATTTAATCTGGTTAACAGTTGACACCTTATTGCCTATCTTTTTTGCGATTGCATAGTGGACAGCGCCACCCCTGCAGTACGCTTTTTAGCTCGGCGATGTGTTCTGTTTTGAGCCATATGGTGAACAATGTATAAATCTTAATCGCCGGAATTGATAATCTAATCTTTATTAGGATTTCCCTGTCTTACCTCAAACTTGTTTTTTTTTTTTTTTTTTTTTTTTTTGTTTGATGGTCAGGTTTTGTTGCATGGATCTGGGTTTTTTTTTTTTCTTTTCTGATTAGTGGGTATTGTTAATTTTATCCTGGATTCTGAATTATTTTGGTTGGATTGTAGATATACAGAGAGAAGAGAAAAGTGTACAGAAAGCAATCAGAGAGGCTGCCAAGAGAAATGACATGGGTTCTGCGAAGGTATTAGTGCTATTACCATTACCAAAATCAATTCCTCAAAGTATTGATCAATTATTGTGAAGTGTTCTTGTCCATTTTTAATTCCTTTGATTCATAAAGTTCATTCCTTTTCTTTTACCTGTGCGCTAGATTGTTATAGATTCGCTGTTATTATTATAAAGCACCTGAGGATATAGAATGTTGTATTCTTGCTTAACCATGGAAACTCTCAATTTGAGTCTGAGTCTTCTCTAAATTTGTTCCAGGTTTTACATATCTTTGTCCTTTGAAAAATTTTTATACAAGCAAATGGTAGATGGTCGCGTTGGTTTAGCTTCGTGTTTTTTCATTTGTACTTGTGGTTGAGTGTGCTACTGAAGCAGGAAAGTTGGTCTTTTTTCAGTGTTGCCAGTACTTCTTTGTTTTCTTGAAATATATTAACATCAGTTGTTACAAATATAATAGACTTCATAATTGTTGATTAATCTGGTTAACAGTTGACACCTTATTGCTATTTTCATTGAATGAGCGCCACCCTGCAGTAAGTTTGGTGACCATGTTTTTTTAAGTGAAACTCCCAATTGTAATCTATCAATTAGGATCTCCTTCTACAATATAATGGTACATGTTCAGATGTGATAACAGTTGTCAGGCAATATATTATTTCATGTTCAATTTCTTATTGTTTTATATAAAAGTTTCGGTGCACCTCTCATGTGAATACTGCATTTTAGACTGGATAAGGCACAATCTTTGAGGTTGTATGGTAGTGGATGTCCTTTTCTTTACCTTGTAAACTTCCAAGTGCTCTTCTTGATGGTGTAAGGCTGTAAGCAACAAGTACTATAATATAATATGTATTTAATTTTTTTCAAAAAAATTTTTGATTTTCATTTTGTAATCTATTGCAGGCACTTGCTAAGGAAATTGTGAGATCTAGAAAAACAGTAAACCGGCTTTATGAAAATAAGGCACAAATGAATTCAATATCAATGCACCTTGGTGAAAGTGTCGGTATGTTACATCCCTTATTCAGCTTCTGCTCTAATTTTTGGCTCTAAAGATTGCAGCTGCATGTGAGTGATCAGTTGTGTTCTTTGTCTATTGTTGTAAGTTTGTGATTCTAACCACAAACTTAATACTAAAGTTTCTGATTCTTTCTCTTATTCTTTGTGATTCTCAGTATCTTGATACTAAATAAGAAACTAAAAGGAATAGATGCATTGCAATTTGTTTTATGGTAGTCTTGGTGGTTACATGATGGTAGTGAGCCTTGGTGCTATTTTAAAGTTGCTCTATTATATACTGGGAGAAATGTTTCTAACCACCAAAATAGCATCTTTGTCAGTCAAAATAAACTGTCTTTGACCCTCGCTAGAGCCTAAAATGTGGAAGCCTTATCACTGGAATGCCATTATTAGTGGTTGGAAAGATACTTTAAATGAACCATAATTAGATTATTTATGACTTGAAAGAATTTGGAGCTGTTGTTTGTTCAAGTAGAGCAGAAAAGATAAAGTCTTCATCCACCATGCCAAGGATGTTTTGGGGGGAGTTGGGGAGGACTCTTGGGGGTACATCTGGCGGTAATGAGGTTGTTCTTTGAAATCCTCCAATGAGATATCTATTGTGAACTTAATTTAATTTTTATGGTTGTGATTTCTCACGAAACTAATCGATTCCCTTGGCCTTGGCTCATCTAATGGAATCTCTAATTTAGGCTGCATCTTGCTTTAGGGTAAAATAGTTAAAAAAAAAAAAAAAAGAAAGAAAAGTGAATTACATAGAAGAGGAATGTGGATGCGAAATTTTCTTCAATTAATGATTGAATAAAGACTTCATTTCTTTCAGAATGGATCAGAAATATGGTGATAGTTGGTAGTTTTAGATTGGAAGGTGATGAGGTTAGGTGAGGGGCACACAATTTTCCCTTGTATGTTGGCATCTTTGAGAATGTGGTTAATTAATGAAGACTACTTCTGTCATTGGATTGGAGAGGGTTATTGAGGTGGACTCTCTCTACAATTGTAGAAAGAGGCCAACAATCTTATATGGTTATAAACCTAGGAGATTCTTTTGTTGTGTATGACTATGTAAATTTCAACTTGTTATGGGGACAATGAATAATAATGTGCATAGATTTTGAATTTAGGGGTAACTAGTGCTTGAAAGACAAGTGGTTTTGTTTCTTTGTGTAAGGATGTTTCTAGTTTTCCCTTCCCAGCCTTTTTGAATGCTTGGTAGCATGTTCTGGATACTATTTGTGAGTAGTTATGTTTTTATATGATATTTTCTATGCGTCCTGCCATGTATAATTTTTGAATATTGATTATTGGTATTGTTATTAGCTGTTAGGTAATAAAGGAAACTAAGATACCGCCACTTGTGATTTCTCTGCCTAAAAAATGGTTGCCCGTTTCATTCTTTTACATATCCTGCATAAACAGGCTTGAGTATCATCTTAATAATATTATGGGCCTATCATAGGGACTGTGGTAGCTCATCTTATTCAAGATTTTTGTCTTTCTAACACGGAATAATAAGAAGGCTTTCAGATCTGCTGCTGTTTTAGATCCCAAATGATCTGAAATTATCACAATTCCTTGCATTCTCAACATTAACTAGCTGCATATGCTGTGCAAGTTCACCGAGTTTTTGTTGCAAAATTTGAGCTACCGTGGACTTAATGGCCATGCCCTTCTTTGTCTTACCAATTACTTATATAATCTGCGTGTCCTTCATCTTTTATACTTAATTTGAAGTTGGGTGTCTCCCTCTTTCTGCTATTACTTTTGAAATTTAATTTGAGGATGCTTTCTACTTGTGCAATCCTTTCTTAGAGGGAAAAAATGGATAAATCTAATCAAACAAAAATAAAGAGGAGAAAGGAGAATAATAAAGTGTATTTCCTCTCAATTATAACTTCAAATAGTTTATAGCTGAGAAATTTAATTCCGAGATGCTTTATTTCATTTGATTTTTTCCTAGATAGAAAAATAAAAGATGATGGGTCCGGTTCACCCTTTGCTTGTAGAAAGAAAGAACAAGGGATGAAGAAGAAGAATAAGATTAGTTAAATGCATAGCAATTATAAAAACTGTTTTGAATTTAATCCAGCTAAACGTTAATTGATAAAATGGGAAGAAGTTTAGAAGATTTTATAAATTCCATTTAAATCTACAAAGGTTTGAAAGTAGCTGTGGAAGGCTTGTTTTGGTAGCTGGTAGCACAATTCAATCAAATGTGCTAGTTGCAGTGGCTTAATGGCTTAATGGATTTGCCTTACAAATACTCAATCAAATGTGCCACTGTACCTAGTTATGTGATATAGATAGAACAAAATATATATACAGTACGATTGCCATACTATGTAAATGAAATAATTTGTATGGGGTTATAAGAAGTAAATAAAATAGCTTGTATGGGTTCATTGTCTATGTTTCAGTGCATTTCTCATATTGACTGGTTCCTGATCTTTGTTTTACTTTTGTTTTTGGTTGATTTTGCAGCAATTGCCCGTACAGTGGGTCATTTATCTAAGAGTGCTGAGGTCATGAAGCTTGTCAATAATCTCATGAAGGCTCCTGAAGTGGCTGCTACAATGATGGAGTTTAGCAAAGAAATGACCAAGGTGGTTGACCTTCCTTTTTTCTTATACTCAAAAATGAATAATACCTATTGGTTTTGCCTACTAGGAGAAGTCTTATATTGATGCACTTATTGGTGCCATTTCTTTACTTTAACTACATTAAAAAAAAAAAAAAAAAAATTAAAAAAAAAAATTGGGGAAGGCTATGTGGTATCCTGGATAGCTGGGTAGTGACGTAGTCCAAACGCACCCTTCACTCGATAGTGTGATCTAGTGCTAGTGGTACTTAATGGCTTAATGGATTTGCCTTTACAAATAGCTCTAGAATCAATAATGGTGAGCCTACGGAGTACCTAGTATGTTGATATAGATTAGAACAAAATATATATTACAGTACGATTTTGCCATTACTATGTAATTAAATAATTTGTATGGGGTCTATAAGAAGTTAAAGATAAAGGAATATGTGGGATCATGAGGTTTCTATTCTTGGTCTATGTTATATCTATGCTGACTATTTAACGTCAATATTTGACTGTGTTCCTGATCTTGTTTACTTTTGTTTATGGTCTGATTTTGCCATTGCAATATATTTCTACGATACAGATGGAGTCTATTTATCTAAGGAGTGCTGAGTAATTGGGACCAAGTGGCTTGTTCTAAAATCTTTCATGAAGGCTCCCTGAATGGCTGCTACAATGATGGAGTTTAGCTCTAAAAGTAATGATTCCATATTTAGTAGGGACCTTCCGTTTAGTCTTTAGCTCAAAATATGAAAATATTGATCACCTATTGGTAATTTTTGTTAAGGCCTCGAATCATTGTGATTTATGGATCACTGATTAGGGGGAGAGAAAGGTATCTTATGATTGATAGCACTATATTGGATGCATATCTCATTAATATACATATCGGATATAGAAATATAGAAAAAAAAAAAAAATAATAAAATTAAAAATAATCAATAAATCTGATAGTGACCGAACTTCTTATTGGATATAACAGAGTTTGTTCATTTTTTTATTTCGGATGACTTGCAGAGAGGAGTAATTGAGGAATCTCTCGTGAATATTGCTATTGATTACAAGTGCACTGATTCTTGGGAGAATTATCGAAGAAGAAAATTGAGGGAAGAAGTTTGACTCAAGGTTATTTGAGACAGCTATAGCTGGTGAGACAGCTGCTGCAGCCTAAATTCTGCCACACCATTCTTTACCTAAAAAAAAAAAAAAAAAAAATTAAAAAAAAAAAATCTGTAGACCAACTTCTATGGTAACAGGTGTTCTTTTTTATCATGATTTGCAGGCAGGGGTAATTGAGGAATTTGTGAATGATGCTCTTGACAATGCACTGGACTCTGAAGATATTGAAGAAGAAATTGAGGAAGAAGTTGACAAGGTTTTGACAGCTATAGCTGGTGAGACAGCTGCACAACTACCAGAAGCAGTCAGGAAGGAGAGAGTGAAGCAATCAGCTGGGCCAACAAGAACAGCGGAGGAGGTATGTGTGAACTATTAAAACAATGTAATGAACCCTGTGGAAGCTGCTTTTTAGCAGAAAAATAAAATATTCTTTTTAATTCTTTTAGGAAGAAGCCATTGCTGAGGGTGTAGATGATGAGGAAGAACTAGAAGAAATAAGGGCCCGACTTGCCAAAGTTAGGTCATAAATTTGAGCCTAATAGCCCCTTCCTTCTCTGCTGATGACTTGGACTTGGAGAAGGACTTTCAGCTCATTAACTTGCATTATTCATTGATTACAATGAAATTGCTGCTGGGTGAAACTGCATTTACAATTGACAGTGAGTATATAAGACGAATCAAAATGCGTGTATTATATAATGAAAGCAGCTTTATCTTTTATGAAACTTGAGTCATTAGCTGCTATTTGTATTATACCTAACTTAAGAGGCATTTTTATTGGTGCCGGTCATTCCCCTTACGTGTATAAAAAGATGAGATGCTGCAATATAAAAATAACTCGTAACTTGGCAATGCAAATCTTTTATTTTGGCTGCACGATGTAATCCTACCAAATTTAGTTTATTTGACTTAGTAGCAATATTTAGAGTAGCTAATGCCTAACTTCACCTCAACTTTGATATGCTTCTAATATACGTGATCTATTTTTTGATATATCGTCTAATTGTTCTGAAAATAATACTTCATTGAGGTGATCCGTAAAGCAATGTTTTGTTCATGAGCAAGAGTGCAGTCACGTCCTGCATTTGATGATTAAGATCAAAGTGTTTATTTTTAAAACAGTTATTGTAGACGCAAGTGCAATGCTTTCTTTGTGGATTTGTGGCAACCAGGTAATATTTATTCCCTGATCATGTTTTGTGTGCTTTTATTATGAATTTGCCTACAAAAGAAGAAAGATAAGACAACCTCTGGAAATTTCTTAAGCCATGTTAGTTGCATTGCAGTGCTAGGGTCCAAACCTTGCCATTTGTGCCCCTTGAGTTTTATGTCTAACAATTTGCTCCCCTTTCATTTAAATGGTAGCTTCATCCCTAGCTGGTGCTATCTTAAATCATTTGCAATGTAATTTGAATCACAGTGGATTTTATCACTATCTTATAATTAAGGGTGCCACAATTTTTTTTTATCAGATTTTTACTCTTAGGTGTTACATTACTGAAGTTCAATTACAATTAAGGGTGTTACTGTTTATTAAATGATTCAAACCTTTACACCAATTTTATATAGTTTATTTTTTGAAATAATTTGGTTTGGTTTGAATTTTAACAAACTGTTTCGAAAACAGTTTGATTTGGTTTCTATTCAATCAAACCATATTAAACTGAATCAAAAAGTAATTAATAAATAGTAATAATTTGGTTGTCGTCTTGTGAAATGGTTTATATTCAATCACTTTACAAGTTCTTCCAATTAAAAGTAGCATTATTAATTTTAAATATAGGTCCACTTACTTTAACTTTTTCCAATTCAAAGTAGCACTATTATTTTGTTTTACATTTCACCTCAAGCTTTGGTGTACATTTTCTGAATATAATAACCCCTCAAATTTGATAAAAAAAAAAAAATTATGTCACCAAACCCAATCGACCCTGTGGCACCGTAAACATTAATTGTTAAAATTTTTAGCTTTTATATATAAAATATTGATTTGATACCTAATTAATATTAGAATTGTGCAAGTCCGTTGAATCTTAATATGGTTCTGGTACGGTATCAGAGTGTTTTTTTATAAAAGTTGGAACCAAAACTAAAATAATAAATTGCATTTTGGTGAGGTTCGATTCCTATCCTCTTAGTTCTTTTTTTATTCCGATTCAATTCATTGCTGTTCTTTGAACAAATTGTTTCAAACCGTGAAATATGTACACCCCTAATTACATTAGTCACAGTCACAATGAAATGCTTCAAGTGCTACTATGAGAGATGAAGGGTGAAATTATCTCTACTTAATCTTGGCATGACTATTAAAATAAAGATTAACTAAATGGAGTTGAGTTTCAACTTAAGCTTGAAATTATAATTATTTTATATTTGATTAGCCTAATGGATCAATTACCCGACTCAAGTTTACTTGTGACTTGAGTTACTAACTGAGAATTGGGTCAACTTTCATTATTTCGCTGACGGGGAGTTTGTGAGTAGCTATCAAGCTGAGTAGTTACTCAGACTCAGTTGCACGATATATATCATAAACAAAATCATAGTGATAACAAACAATAAATTCAGAAACTGAGAAAACAACTAAGACAACAAAATTTCAATATATGGGCAACACATCTGCGTTGAAAAGTACAAATCTGATAATGGATGATCACAGTGAAAATTCACTGGTGGCTGCCCTTCGAAAAAGAAAAAAAAAAGGAGAAAATTCTTAAATTTTTTAATTTGAACAATAAATTTTGGGTCGTTGCACGCTATATATAAATAGCTCAATGAAACATCTTTCTATACATTATCCACTCATATACAATTCTTTGCAGCTAAGATATATATTTCGAGGAACAAGGGGAATTAATTAATTATATGTATTATTTATGGTGTACGAAGAGATCGACGTGATGCCCCTTTTTTTTTTTTTTTTTTTTTTTTTTTTTTTTTTTAATATCATTAACTCAGAGGAACTCTCCAAGTGATAACAACTTAGATAATATTTCTCATGATATACCTGAGAAACAACTAAGAACCAACAAAATTTCAAATATTATGAGGTAAACCACATCTAGCGTTGAAAAGTACAAATCTGATTAATGGATGATCACGAATGTGAATAAAATTTCACTGGTGCTGCCCTTCGAAAAAGAAAAAGAAAATTGAGAGGCAGAAAATTTCTTAAATAGTTATTTAATATTGAACAAATACATTATTTTGTGTGAGAGTCGTTGTGCACGGTTATATATTATAATAGCTCTCATATGCAAATCGTATATACATTTACATTATCCTACGGAGTATATACATTTCTATATAGCGCAGGCCTAAGTAGTATATTATTATTGGCTGGTAGCGATAATCAAGGGGGAATTAATTAATATATTATGTATTATATGGTCTTGCATGTACGACACGAAGATACGTGTAGTTATTGCTCTCCCTTCTCTCTTTTATTTTTTATTTTTTTTTGTGATACTTTAAGATACATTCAAGACGTGTATAAAGTAGAAATCAACTGTTTCTTGTATAAAGCATATACAGATATAATGGAGTTGTTCGGAAGTTTAGCATGGTAGCGCGCATATGTTTTAGGGATGCTATCTATGCATAAGATGTCTATGCCATCGTGCCAATTTTGCCCTATCTATTATACATTTCACTTGTGGTAAACCAGACCTTAACGTTCAAAAAACCTTAGGGGATTTTTATTGCGTTTTTCTATTTTTTAAATTAAAACGCATACTCTTTAATGACAATGGATTAAAAAGAGTTTCTCTTTCCACTAATCCCATGATTTTCTATTAATTTTATGAAATGCAGAAATAAACTCAAACTTCAAATATTGTCTCAATAATTGAGTTATTGAGTATATTGGTTTTATTGGGACTTTAAACAAGAAAAATAACATATATGTATTTATACAGATATGGGTCAAGAATTTGGTCATTTATCATCAAAAGCGTGTTTCTTTTTGTTTGTTTTTTTATTAATTATCAAGCTTGGGTTATTATGGCTTGGATCTTTAACCTGTTTCTATTTTTCAAGAGAATATTTCGTCCATGTGTGCTTTCTCAAAACGTTCGCGGTTAAGAGAAACTCTTAATATAATTAAATGCGTGCATTGCAAAAGACTATTTATATTAAAGAAACGCGTGGAAAAACTACTTAAATAATTTCGATTCAAATTCTCAGGAGCTAATATTAATTATTTTCCTTTATTTTATTTATTTTAATTGGCAATATGTCCTTGTGGTACGACGGGATACTCTTAGATTTAGAAAACTTTCAAGATAAGGTAAGCCAAAGATGAATGGGGACTCTCATTCCCAAATTGGCCAACAACTAACTATGAAATGAACTTATAAATGAAAATTGTTCTGACATTAATGTCATTATGCGTGATAATGATGGTATCCCCATGTGGGTCTTTTGGCAACCCAAGGAATATCTCAATTATTGTAATTTAGATTAGTCATTTTGAGTTTGGGGCGATTGAAGAAAGAACTGTCTATGAAATGGATGTGTTCTTAATCATAATTAGTGATTATTGCTCAATTTTCTTTATATGAAAAGATGAATACTTACATAAAAGAAAATGCATGGCATTTTTAACATTACAAAAACAAATGAGAGCTTAGGAATAAAACTCACCTGAAAACTTTTGGGAAGATATGTAAACTGGAGTGGTAGTATACATTTGGGCCTTCAAATGATGGGTTGGTGCCAATTTTGAAAAGTAGAGCTTCATAAAGTTAACGTTGTGGGTCTACAACAAATCCAGTCGGTTTCAAGATGTTTAACCACTAACGGCGAATTTTTAAATAATGGCCAATTCGCGTGTACAACTCGACCTTAAGATCTATCTATCGGACCAAATATCGTCTACTCATAGAGTGTAAAGCATAGTATATTTCTTATGGTGTGTAGGTCATTATTCAGTTTTATAAGCTTTTTTTTTTTTTTTTTTTTTTTTTTTTTTTTTTTGTGATATGTAAGAACTCAAGACGTTAAGTGAAATCAATGTTTTCTGTTACGCATCGTAGGAGTTGTGGAGTTCATTAACCCTTGTTTTAGGGTATGGTCTATGCATAGATGTCTTGCACGCAATATCCTATCTATTCATTCACTTGTGTAACCAACCTTAACTCAAACCTTTCTATCTTTTCATTAAAGTAACGCTACTCTTAAATTAATTAATAAATTTTGCTTTCCACTATATTCCTATTCTATATTTAAGAAATGTAGAAAACCATACTTGTAAAATATTGCATTTATCATCAACTTTCTTTTGTTTTTTTAATTATCAAGCGGTATTATGGTGATCTTTACCGTTTTCTATTGTCAAAGAATATTTTCGTCATTTCTTTATGACTTAGCGGAAAGAACTCTTAAAATTAAATCGGAAGACTATTTATATTAAGAAACGCGAAAACTACTTAAATAATTTCGTCAAATCTCAGGAGCTAAATAATTATTTTCCTTTTTTTTTTTTTAATTGGCAATATCCTTGTTACGAGACTCCTAGTTTTAGAAAACTTTCAAGATAAGGTAAGCCAAAAGATGAAATGGACTCTCATCCAAATTGGCACAATAACTATGAATGAACTTATAAGAAATTGTTCTGACATTAATGTCATATGCGTGATATGATGGTATCCCATGTGGGTCTTTGGCAACAAGAATATCTCAATTATTGTAATTTAGATTAGTCATTTTCAGGGCAATTGAAAAATGTCTAGGGTTCTTATCATAATTAGGATTATTCAATTTTCTTAATGAAAAAGAAACTTCATAAGAAAAATACAAACAAACTAGGATAAACTCCCGAACTTGAAGATTAACATGATTACATGATGTTGGTGCCATAGAAAATGAGCTTCATAAGTAACTTGTCTCCAAATCCATCTCTCAAGATGTTAACACAACAATTTAAAATCATCCTACAACCCTTAAGATCTATCTATCGGACAAATATCACAAAGAACAGTATTTCTATGGTAAAGGATATTCAGTTTTTAGCTTCAACCCATAGTAAAGTCCCTAAAAATATTCAGTTTTTATGACATGAATTGCCATAAAATATGTAAAATATTAAAAAAATAAAGTAAAATTAATTTATTAAATTCGATAATTAGAATGGTAAAGGATAAATAAAGAAAAAAGTATTTCTATTTTCAATTAGACAATTAATGGCCCTAGTGTCAGGTGAGATTGTATATATTTACATTCTAATTCTAATGGAATAATGAACTTAATTCTATTTATGGAATCGACAGTTGGGTTATGACCCCAACGTTGAGTTTATTGGTAGGCCTAATGGATTGTTACTGCATAATAAGGGTAATTTGCTCTTTAATTTACTTTATCGGTTATACTTTTATAATTCAAAAATTCGAATTTGAAATCTTTCACTCTCCTTAATTTATTGTTGGTAAAAAATTTTATAACTGAGAGAACTTCAAATCAAAATTTCTTACTTCCTGTATTAATGAAAAGGCCAACTACCGTAATTGATTAGCTAAATAATCTACTTTTGTCTTAATAAAATTTCAGTTTCTAAATTCTAAATTTTTAGTGCTAATATAGGTTGGTTTACGTTAATAAGTGACTTAAGTTGAAATGAAGAAAATTACTATTTAGTGTCTATGATTTGATCTTAATTACTATTTAGTCTTTATATTTTCTATAAATAATTGAATCATCTCTAAGTTTTGAATATATTAAATTATCTAGTCCTTCTGTAAAAAAAAGTGCCATGTTGTTATTAAACACCTATAATACTTGACTGTTTGTTCTTTCATACTTAAAATAATTATTACTATTTAATCCCTTATATTTAATACAAACTTACTTTTAATCCTTCATTTAATGATTAAATTTTTTTTTAAAAAAATAAATAGTTTAATAGATAAAAAATCAGGGACTATCTAATTATTTATTCAAAATAAAAAAAAATTAAGTAGTGACTTTTAACATATCTTAGTGACTAAAAAGTAATTTATCATTCTACAATTTGAGTCCATTTATAGTAATAAGTTGTTAATATTTCTATTTGTATGACTTTATCTGCGAGATATTCTAAACCCTAATTTCAATTTACATAATTCTAAATTTCATTCATCAGTTGGCTAATCTTATTTATGAATTTTTTGTTTTAAGATAAAATCTTATTTATGGATTAATTAAACCAAATTAACACATTGTACGTTATATTTTGTAGAATTAATGAGTTTTAACCTGAATTAGTTTTTTAATTTAATAATAAATACAAAATTAGTTAAGAGTGAAAATTATAATCGAGAACAAAAATTTTATTTCAATATAATTTTTTTTTTTTAAGAAAAGTCCAACCTGCGTATGTCACATTGACCAATCTTGATGCTTCAGACAAAAAAAAGGAAAAATACATGTGAAAAAGAAAAAGAAGACAAAAAGAATAAGAAAAGAGTAGGCTAAGCAATGAAACAAAATTCCATAAATATTGCATAAAGAAGTATAAAAAAGTATTTGAAGTTTACTCCAGTCTTTTTTTATTCACACAGCTTTTATCTGCCAACTTGGTTGATCAAACTCTATATAAACCCAACATTCAAACTCCTTTTCCATCCACAACACCATCATTTCAAACCTCTCTCTCATTACAGAAAATGCCATTAACTTTTTCTTACAGATTCCTCTCTTTCTTTCTTTTCCTTTCCATTTCTTCACCTTTCTCATACGCATCATCTCCTACCAGCCTGCCAAAACTGCAAGCAGAACATTTTATAAGAGGGTTTAACTTGTTTCCTAAGCACTCAATCAATCTCCCAATCAATGATGAATCCTCGGTAACTGTTCCTGAAATTGTTGAAAAACCATTAAAATTGAATCTTCTTGGTGATTCAGGGTTAGGGCCCTCTGTTCAAGACTTAGGACACCATGCAGGGTACTACAAGCTTCCTCATACTAAAGCTGCAAGGTAGATTGAATTGAATTCTGTTTTTGTTTATTGTGTCTGTAAATTGTTTCTTGACCCAAATTTAATGTTTGTATTAACATTGCAAAACTTTTATTATATGCCCTGTTATTTTCAGGATGTTCTATTTCTTGTTCGAATCGCGGAATAGCAAGAATGATGATCCTGTTGTTATCTGGTTGACTGGGGGGCCTGGATGCAGCAGTGAATTGGCATTGTTCTATGAAAATGGACCTTTCCAAATTGCAAATAACCTGTCTCTTTCGTGGAATGATTATGGTTGGGATAAGGTATCATGGTGCTCTGACTGTTTGAGTGTTAAAAATCTTAAATGCTCCTCTGCTCATTGTATGTCATGAAAATTGTTTGTAATTCTAAGGAAAAAATCTGCAAATCTCTGCTACTTCCATTTCATTAAATGCAGGATTTTTTTTTCTTTTGCAGGCATCGAACCTCATATTTGTTGACCAGCCAACTGGAACTGGATTCAGTTTTACGACAGATGATAATGATATACGACATGATGAAGTTGGTGTTAGCAATGACTTGTATGATTTCTTGCAGGTCAGTATGTAGATTTATTATAAGTTTGTGTTTCAAATTATCTAGTTTTTGTACACCAACTGACTAGTCTCTGTACGACAGGCATTCTTCAAACAGCATCCGGAATTGGTTAAAAATGATTTTTACATTACTGGAGAATCTTATGCTGGTCACTACATCCCTGCTTTCGCTGCCAGGGTTCACCGGGGAAACAAAAACAAGGAAGGAATTCATATAAACCTCAAGGTACACAAATATCCTTTAAAAAGACAAACAATTTCTTAATTGGTTTGTGATTTTACTAATTACTTAAAAATCATTCAACAGGGATTTGCCATTGGCAATGGTCTAACAAATCCTGGAATCCAGTACAAAGCGTACACAGATTATGCATTGGATAATAGCTTAATTCAACAATCTGATTATGAGCGGATTAACAAGATGATTCCAGAATGTGAGCAGGCAACCAAAGCTTGTGGTAATTTCTCTTGCTTGTTCTAAGTAGCATCTGAATTATCATAAACTTTGCCCTTGATTGATTATATTCACCTGCGCATTATTTGCCAGGAACGAATGGTGGATATTCTTGTGAATCTGCTTTTAGCGTGTGCAACGACATATTCAATGCGATCTTGCAAGTTGCTGGAGACATAAATGTAAGGAAGCACTTGAACTAAATTTTCAAACAAAAAAAAAAAAATTAAATTGTTCGTGAGAATTCATGCTATCTTTGATCTGTGCAGTACTATGACATCAGAAAGACATGTGATGGGCAATTATGCTATGACTTCTCAAACCTGGAGACTTTCCTTAACAAGAAAACAGTTAGGGATGCTCTAGGGGTTGGAGAGCTTGAATTTGTTTCATGCAGCAGTGAGGTTTATGATGCTATGGTAACGGACTGGATGAGGAATCTTGAAGTGGGAATCCCTGCTCTCCTTGAGGATGGTATCAAAGTACTTATCTATGCTGGCGAGAAAGATCTCATATGCAACTGGCTAGGCAAGCCTCTATGGTTTAGATAAAACCCAACGGTAATGCATTTTGTGCTGTCACAACATTCTTGATGAACTTGTGTTTCTGCAGGAAATTCGAGGTGGGTTCAGGCAATGGAATGGTCTGGCCAGAAAGAATTTGGAGCATCTCCAGATGTTCCATTTATTGTCGAAGGTGAAGAAGCAGGACAACTCAAATCCCATGGCCCTCTCACTTTTCTCAAGGTCAGACTCTCACTTTCTCTCTCTTATTCATTCTTTTAAGCACGCCATGATATCTAAGTCTAATTTCAGCATCCTTGATTGTTTATAACAATCACCAGGTTCATGAGGCTGGGCACATGGTTCCAATGGATCAGCCAAAAGCTGCATTACAGATGCTGAAAAGCTGGATGCAAGGGAAGCTTGCTCCGACAAAAATTGAAGATGAGATTTATCCCGAGTGACAGTCTCATTCACACATGCCACCCTTTTCTAAGCATGGTCCAACAGTCTCACGTCTATAGTTTTTGGGGTTCTGTATGTTCTGACACTCTGGGTTCTGTTACTTTGTTGATATCATTCTCAACTTCTCCACAGATATAAAATGAAAAATTTTAAGGACTTTCTATCTTGTTGAGCGCACAATATGCATTTGGAGATGAGCAATTTTACTTCTGTAGAAATGAAAAATAAAATGTCCTTAAAGTTAAAATGTAATTCAAATATCCTCAGCATTCTGACCAGAATTTTGCATAAAGAAAATCAATCAACGAAACTATATCAACAACAAAAAGAAACCTCATTTTGGCTTTTTAATCTCCGAGCAGTGCAATGCAAACTTCTATCAACAGTGACAATAGAAATCACACAAATCACTTGGCCAGATTACTTGTAAGGATAAAAATAAAAAAAATATATAATAGTTCCTATCAAAATAGATAACCTGTCAAGGAATTCAAACGAAGAATCAAGAACATAATCTTACCCCATACAATGCCCTTAAAGACTCAATTGCTGGCTGGAAACCAGTCCTCAAAGGCACAACTGATACAGCTCGCAAATGCTGAGCATTACCATTCTTTGGTTTGGACAGTGTCATTTTAAACATCTCCCCTTCTAGAAATTTTCCAGCATTGGCAGCTGCATATAAGTAACCATTATTAGATCAACAAGTCCACCTATTTTGCTAAGTTCATTCAAACTACCCAAAAAGTCACTGAGGTTTATACATAGGAAACAGAAAATCCCGACCCTCCATCATCCTCTTTCCCTTTTTTATTATTATTATTATTTTTTTTTATTTCAAATGAAAATAACAAAGAAATCCAAATGCCTTGAGGCCTTGTACGTTGTAAATTTTGCTGGTAATTCCATGTTTGCTATGAATGAGAACTTTTCATTTCATTCCATAAATTCAATTAACATAACAATCAAATTCTAACATTGATAAATGAATCTACACTTCAAATAACAAGGGCATAATAAGCCAAATACTAAAAAAATAAAGAGATTTACCAGCAAAAGGATGAAACTTGGCAAAGTCAAAAAATTCATCAGCAGAACATCCAAACAACACCTTAGCAGCCCTATCAAAGCAAATCACATTAAGCACCTTTGTGTCAGTGGCTATTGACACCTGCCCATCAAAGAAAAACCTCCATTCAAATTCTAAATTGACATTATTTGCATAAAACAAACAGGAAATGCTTACAAGAAGGCGAAAGAAGCGCTTGGAAGAAGAAGAGTTGCAGAATCTGCAAAGAGAATTAGGAGTATCGGGAAGAGTTCTTTCACAAAGAGAGCAAGCTCTGTAAGAGAGATTGGAGTGGTCTATGGCTATAATTGTACATATTGGGTTGTTCCCCTCCATGCCTTTTCGCTTTCTAGGATTTCTTTTGTGTACAGTTTTAGTGAAAGACACTGCCTTTCCTTTCTCTCACCATTGCCCCCTCGCCTCAGCCTCGGGTTTTATGCTCATACAAAGAAATCGCTACAGCGCCGACCGATTTTTCTATTTTACTAGTTGGAGGTAAAGTTTTCCCTTCCCTCCAGATTTCTGGTTGTTGGATTTGGGCCTTTTGTGGGCTTTCTAATCAAGTCGTGGAACGAAATGAACGACAAGACATTCATTTCCCGGTGATTGGAACATCGCCATTTTCTTGTGGTCAATTACAAATCAAAAAAGAAATGCCGGAGCATATCCCTGTAAAGCCCACTAGCAATGAAGTAACTATGCCATCTCTTGCATCTTCATATATTGGACCTTGGGGACAAATTATTTATCAGGGTATATTCCACCATGTCTAGGAAAATTTAAGTGGAATGACCTCTGACGTTCCATCTGAATTTGGCCACCGATTGTAGCTAAGGGAAGAGCGCTCGTAAATAGCATCACAGTTTCACTAGCGAAGATCATTGATCTTTCAACCAACAATCTTACTAGTAAATTGCCTGAAGAGATAACAGGCCTACATAGATTAGGCACCTTAAACTTACATTTAACTGGAAGATTCCCTCCAAGAATTGGAAACCTGAGATGGTTGGGAACACTTGATCTTTCAAGAAATCAACTCTCTGGCCCAATTCCATCAAGCTTGTCTTTGATAGCATCCTTGAATCACTTAAACCTATCTTACAACAACTTAACAGGGAAAATCCAATATCTGGAAAATAGTAGCATGATATCTGGTATTTCAAATGTACAAAGAAAGTAACTAAACAGTAATGAATCCAATATCTGGTAGAAAGGCCAAATGCTTTGCAGCAAATGGTTACTTCCAAGGAAGAGAAATAGAAGTAAATTAGGACAAAACGTGTGCTAGAAGAATAATCAAGAAAAACTAGAACTATTGCCGCTGTTACCTTCAACTTCAAGTACAAAATTCTTATTTTAAAGAAAGAAAGAAAAAAAAAAAATCTTAGCCTGCTTTATCCAAAATGGCCCTCAACTGAATGAACTAAATAACCACAAGTAAGATAAAAATTAAAAACTCTGTTTCAAAGGGACGGGAAAGAAGCAAGCCAAAAAGAGAAAAAAAAAATGAAAAAACAATATGGAAGAACATCAAACACAAATATTTGATTCTATGCCTTGGCGGGTTTGAGAAGCTTAACAGTCTCCCAAGTGAAATCTGGGTCGTCACGACCAAAATGTCCATATGCAGCAGTTTTCTGATACCTGAACTTGCCTCCTCTTTTCAAATCGAGATTGATGGCAATCATGCCTGGCCTGAAATCAAAGTTGTCCTTGATTAAAGTCAATATGTCCTTTTCTGGGATCTTTCCTGTATGATAAGTATCCACAAATACAGATAATGGTTCTGGCACTCCAATGGCATAAGAAATTTGTACAAGGCAACGTCGAGCAAGCCCTGAAGCTACTACACTCTTTGCAGCCTGCCTTGCTATATATGCACCACTCCGATCGACCTTTGTGGAATCCTTTCCAGAGAATGCACCACCACCATGGGCACCCCATCCACCATAAGTGTCAACGATTATCTTCCTACCGGTAAGCCCTGCATCTCCGTGTGGACCGCCAATAACAAAGCGACCTGAAGGATTAAGATGGAAGATTGTCTTTTCATCAAGATATTGCGGTGGAATGACAGGCTTAATCACATGCTCCTTTAGATCTTTGGCAATCTGCTCATTTGTCACAGTCTCATCATGCTGAGTCGAAATGAGGACAGTATGAACCCTAAGTGGAATCATAACATCGCCTTCATTTCGGTATTCAACAGTCACTTGAGTCTTACCATCAGGCCTTAGCCACGGACATGCTTTGTTCTTCCTCACCTCAGTGAGCCTAGCTCCAAGCTTGGTTGCAAGTACATGTGTCAATGGCATAAGCTCAGGAGTCTCATCTGTGGCATATCCAAACATATGACCTTGGTCACCAGCCCCAATTTCTTCAGGTTTCTTGGTAAGGTGACCATGGACGCCCTGAGCAATATCAGGACTCTGTTGCTCAATATTGACAAGAACTTTACAATTATCAGCATCAAGGCCAACATCAGCTGAAACAAAACCGATGCCTCTACAAGTATCGCGAACAATTTTCTCATAATCCACCTTTGCGCTGGTAGTAACCTCTCCAAAAACCATTACCATGTTTGTCTTAGTGCAAGTTTCACAGGCAACCTTACTTTCAGGATCTTGCTCCAAACAAGCATCTAAAATGGCATCAGAGACTTGATCGCATAGCTTGTCAGGATGCCCTTCATTAACCGACTCAGAAGTGAAAAGAAAAGTATCCATAGCTGCATTGATAGTCATTAATGTATACATCAGTTACAAACGTCACACAAAAATAGTAAATTACGTAATAAATCAACCATCATAAACATGATATTTTGCTCAGCAATGATAAACACACATAGTCCACAATTAAAATAGTTGAAAATTACCAAGATACAAAGGCAAGCCTTTCAGTCACAGAAGGTCTTAACAAATAAACCGTAACATCGTAAGGAACATTCAAATACACCTTCTGTGTCTCCTTATCAGCATGTTATCATTTTTTCTCTTCTCTCTCTCTCTCTCTCTCTCTCTCTTTAGCCAAGCGTTTTCATGGTTATATCCAATTGAGGGACAATGGAAATAGACAGTTAAGGACCCTTCCTTACAAGTTCCTTTAATTTTCCAAGAAACAAACGGAGCAATCATTCCTATCCGATAAACCAGAAAAAGGAGAATCTTTTTCACTAGAGTTTTTGTTTGTTTCTAGATTCCACGCAGTCACATATATTTACATACAAATGATTAAGAATACAAATGCAAATCCAAGTAAAAAGAAGAGGAAGAGCTACCAAATACTTTCAAATAATAATAATAATAATAAGACTTACCTCTGTTGAGGAAAGAAATAAAAATCAGCAAGGAAACAGAACTTCAATACGATAGAGGAAAAAAAGATGTAGGTAAGCTAAGGAGGTGGGTTTGTAGGATATGAAATGAAGCTGAAAATAGGAATATTTTATCACTTACGACTCGCTCTCTCTTTTCTCTTCTAGTTGCTTTTTTGATCCGCTTTTCCAGTAAAAGAGATGGGTTGTGACGTGTGAGCTACGGATATATTAGGTGAACTCAACTAAAACAATAGCCCAGTTCTTGTTTATCTTCCAAAGCCCAAATCTGTAGCTGTGAAAAAACTACCAAAAGAAATTTTTTTCTTGTCCAAGTCGCTGGGCCTTGATAAGCTCCATGGACTCTTTAAGTTCAGTGGACCTACAAAGAGATAAAGTTTCCTTTCCTACGGATTCCAAATCCAAGGTACCATTCTTGCGGGGATCAAAGAATCTGATTTTCCTCCTCCTCCTGTCCATCAAAGACTGACTTCTTTCTTGCTGACATAACCTCATCAATCATCTCAGGTTTTACAACACTTCTTATATTACGTAACAATATTCGCTACAGATTTTATGCTTTCAATTTGCTTTCTATGCTTCAAATTTATTCTCTTTTTGGTTACTGATATACACGAAAGTAGGTATCTCATGGAGATTTTGGTGATTTCCATTTATCCTTTTGGTTCTTAGAAAAAGAAACAGGCAACTTTAGTTCTTCGTTAGGGGAAAAAAAAATCAATTTATCGTTTTTCATCATTTAAATGTGGTTATTACTGGTAGAAAGCTTTCCTTTGTCTTTTTTCTTTTTTCTTTTCTTTCTCTTATTGCCTTTAATAAAACATGTTGTGCAAAAGTAAAGTAACATTATTGCAATTATGCAATATATTTCACATATACATATGTTAGAAACTTGAATGACTTTGTGCGTCCAATAATGTGGGATCATTAAAAAATTTGTTATTTTTTATGTTTAGCACAATAAAAATTCGTAAGAATGTGCGCAAATAAATTATGGCTTTTCTTGATTTTAGCTTTATATTTGGACATTTTTCTCCTGTATTTATCGCTTTCTTTCTAGTTAAAGTTGCCTTCTTTTGATTGCAGCATAGCCTGTCATCTTAAAGGAACCTTTCTTAGCTCTGCGACAGTGTATATCAAGAAAATAATTTTTTTTTTCTTCGAAAAACTTGACAATGGAGCATGACAGGTGCCCTTCATTTTTATTTTCTACTTCAATTTACTGAATATAATTATTTAATTGTTTTCTAGTCAATTTACAAACCATGAATGTCAATTTGCGGTTTGCTTATTAATTTCTTTGTGCAAAGTATTCCAGAACTATTGCTGCTTTAATCCTTGCCTTCCTTTGTTTAATGTCTCATCTCAGTGTTTAATTTTAAGCTTTTATACTTGATGATAATATTGTGATTTCCTATGTCAGGTTAAATTCTCCAAGCACCTCTGCAATCACTCTTGAAGTTCTAGGCCATCAACTGCAATTCTCTCAGGTGTGTTTTTGTTCTTCTTTTGGTTGTAGTTTGTGTACAGTGTTTGTTTCACCATTCAATTTGCTTGAAATGGTATAGTTTGAAGTTAATGCTGCTGGAATTGTATAGTTTTAAAACAATGAAAGCCCAATCATAATATGAATGATGGTCTGTCAGGATGCAGCCTGGCTTTACTGAGGATATTTTGTTTGTTATACTTGAAATGTCAGTAAGGGATCTGAAATTTTGCCTGTGTTATGCTTGGTTGCGTGGAGTCTCTTTCATATCTTATAAGATTACATATAGTGTAAGTTTGTTGTGATTGTGATAGGATCCAAATTCCAAGCATTTAGGAACTACAGTTTGGGATGCATCAGTGGTGTTCGTTAAATTTCTGGTAAGCTTTCTCTCTTTCCCTCCCTCTCTCTCTAACCGCACTTGAAATTTCCTGAAACTTTCTTTTCACATTTTGGCAATTCATAGTAGTTGGAATGAGGAATACTGTGTTTGTTTTCCTACACAAGATCCTGCTATTTGGATAAGGCATTATTCATTTTGACTTCTACTCTTGTTTTTGTGTCCATAAAGTAAATACAATAAGAATAAATGGTGGAAAGTAAAGCTGTGGAAAAAACATCCCTTTATTTGTTTTGACTTCTACCCTTGTTTTACTCTCCATAAATAAAAAGGAGAGAATAAGGAATGTGGTGGAAGTAACGCTGTGGAAAAAACATTCCCTATATATGATGTATCATTAACAGATTTAAGGGGTACATGCACCATTGCAAATTTACGCGTTTTTGAAGTTTATGAAGTCCTGTTCTCGGGTTGTTTCAGGAAAAGAATTGCAGAAAGGGACGGTTTTGCCCTTCCAAACTCAAGGGAAAACGGGTTATTGAACTTGGAGCAGGTTGTGGAGTGGCTGGTTTTGGTGAGTTTCAGTTTCATCTTAAGTGAATGTTTCATAAATGACCTCTGGTTAGCTTTTCCTGTTTGATATTGATCTGATTATACTATATTCAGTTTTGCTTCTAACTCTGATGTAAGCTGCTCCTTCCAGGGATGGCACTGCTGGGATGCAATGTGGTTTCAACAGACCAAATGGATGTTTTGCCATTGCTAACGAGAAATGTTGAGCGTAATACTTCAAGAATCATGCAGATGGATCCTAATTCAGGTGTGCTTTGAGATATTTCTGAGGTTTTTGTTCATATGGCATGTATACGTTTTCTTTGCTTCCAACCAGTGTGGTGCTGCTTTCGTTGTTGGATAAAGCATCATACTTGGACATTGATTTGAGTGTTATATATTGTCCATGACTCTAAGAACTTGTTATCCTTGTAGATTCATTTGGTTCAATCAAGGTTGCAGAATTGGACTGGGGAAACAAGGATCATATAATGGCTGTTGATCCACCATTTGACTACATCATTGGCACTGATGTTGTAAGTTTGTTTGATGATTACACTTTATTATTGGTCCGGACCACAATGGGAAATTATTGCTTACTGTTTATCGCTTACTGTTTTGTCTGTGTTGATAATGAAATTGACAGCCTAATGTCAAAATTTTTGGTAGATGCTTCTGTGCTTAATCTATATGTATGCACACAAGATTCAAATTTTCTTTTATTAGAAGAGAACTTTAGTTTTATGATTCTCAATTCTTAGTTTGATGGGCTTGCCACAAATTCTGATGTCAGTTGTGAGCAAGTCGATAAAAGTAAATATGAATGTACATTGTATAACATATTAATTGGCACAGCATGCATCTTTTAGAATTTTCTGCATACATCTCTTGTAATTTCAATAATTTGTATAAATAAAAATAGGATAGTCAATTCAAAATGTAGATCTGTTGTAATTGAAGAAAAAAGGTTGCTTTGGCATTTCCACAATAAAATCTTTTAACCTTTTTATTGGCATTTGATCTTCAACACACTATCATCCCAACTTAATCAGGTTAGTGATTTCAACTTCATTGTTATTAAGGTTTATGCAGAGCATCTCCTGGAACCACTACTGCAAACAGTATTTGCCTTGTCAGGACCCAAAACAACAATTTTGGTGCGTCATCTTAAGGTTATCCATTTTATTTTTAATCCAAAAAAATTAATTCATAATTCAATCTTTTGTTGATAAAATTTCCATGTAGATGGGTTATGAGGTTCGATCTACAAGTGTTCACAAGCAGATGCTTGATGTGTGGAAACCGAACTTCGAACTGAAAATTGTTCCAAGAGCTAAGGTGCTTGCTTTCTGCTATTTCTTGTAAATTTTAATGCTTGTACCTTTGTGGATGTTAAAGCACATCTCATTTGTACGTAAAAAGCTGGACCTAATTATAAATAATTATAACCCTAGAGATTATACCTGGTGAAGATTGGATATATGTGATTCTTGGAATATCTACCTCACCAATCACTTTCCTGAAGTGAAAATCTTTAACAAATGCATTGAATTATTGACAACCTTAGAGACCAACTATTTGTCCCGATTGATCATCCAAAGTTTTATTATAAGGCTTGGTCCAGAGCATGAGAAATACTGCCTCCGAATAGTTTCAGTTAGTATGCAAAACCTTTACTCTCTGGAATTATTCTAACCTGTCCGTTCTATACAGATGGACGGTAAGTACCAGCATCCAAGCATTCAACTTTACATCATGGGATTAAAGCCTTCAGCTGGGAACATAGAAAATATGACTCAAAGGATTGATCCACAAACCGATGAAGTTGAAACAGAAGTTCAAATGCCAAAAGAGTACGGTAATGGTGGGAATAGTAATGCCATGAATAATATGGATGATGGCAGTAGTGAAAAAGTTCAGGAGGATTTAAAGTTTCCAAAAGGAAAGCTTACTGATTGGGAAGCAAGGAGACTTGGCTCAATGGCTGCTAGACTTCTTCAAGATGTCAAGATGACATAAATTTTCAGCTGTGATATTCATAATTAGTTTATTGTACTTCAGTCTATATGCCTCGCTCCATTGTTAAGCTTTATCATAGTTTAATGACACAACATATGCTATGCTGCCTTAAATCATGACGCTGATATTCAGAGATTGACATTAGAATTCCTGGTTTATGGGAAATCAGACCTAGGAAATTAATCCTTTGTAAATAAGTTATAAACAACTGACCTTGAAGTGGATTGTGCCAGAACGCGGGCATAATAGGATAATCTCAACTGAAATGTGAAAAGTCAGGCTTTATCAAGTGAAGTAAATTTTTGAAAAGAATATTTGAAGCTGGTTTTCAGCATCTGCAGCAGATTTGAAGAAAATTGAAGTCTCCAAGAAATAGCATATGAAAAACTTGCTGATATTTGAACGCTTCAATGTTAGAGAAATCCAAACATTTTAAACCTTGCCTGAAAAATCGCATGTGTTCAATAGACGGTTGCTCAAACCTGCTAGAATAATGTGTTTTTTCTCTTGCTGCATTGTTCTCTCTCTCTCTCTCTCTCTCTCTCTCTCTCTCTTTTTTCTACTTGCTGCCCATTGTTCTCATCTCTCTCTCTCTTCTCTCTCTCTCTCGCTCTCCCTCTGCTCCTCGGTCTAATCTTCTCTCATCTCTCTGTGGAAGCTTTTTGCCTAATAATTAGAATTGTTGAGCAGGCATGTAAGCTACAATTGAAATTAATTCAATATTTAACAAAAAATTATAATGTACTTCTCTCTCTCTCTCTCTCTCTCTCTCTCTCTCTCTCTCTCTCTCTCTCTCTCTCTCTGTGGAGCTTTCTTTGCCTATAATTAGAACTGTTGAGCAGGCATGTAAGCTACAATGAATTATTCAAATTTAACATAAAAATATAATGTACTTTAACAAGGAATTCGAAGATTGAACAATTGGCTGCACAACAGAATGAAAATATACACAAATTACATTTTAGCAGTCCCAGAATGAGTATCCACTGTTTGCCTGAGTAATTGACTGCCATTGAAGTATGTCTCTGAGCTATTATCAAATTTGTGACTCACAATGGAAAACTGATCCATATAAATTCCCAAATAGGAAACAAGTGGGTCTGCCCGGGTTTTGTCTATAACAAATTTCAGGTGCTGAGATTCTACAGTCGGAAATTGCAATAACCTCTTATATCCAACTGTGGTGCCATTAGTCACTTTCTTCCAGTCCCCATCTTTTAGAATCTCAAAATGGAATGCAATAATCCGCTGTCCCATGTGAATTGGCTCTTGAACTTGCAAAACATTGAAAGATGTTCTTTCCTGAAGATCGAAGAATAACTCCCAATTAGACTGGTTCTCCTCAGAGGCCCAGTAAGTGTAGATTCCTTCTTCAAGAACATTTTTGGGATTAAACTGTGGATCAACAGCGCCTCCTCTTGTACTGCTGGCACTAAGAATGGCATTCTTTCCTAGATTATAAGAAAATATAGACCTCCGAAGTTCTGCGAATTCTTGAAGCACTTCTATGTCTTCAGCCGATATAAGACCTGAAGCGTTTGGTGGCACATTCAGCAGCAACAAACAGTTTCTGCCAACAGATTTGTAGTATATATCAAGAAGCCTCATTGCAGATTTTGGACTTTCTGATGCATGCCAAAACCAACCAGGTCTGATGGAGACATCGCATTCACCAGGAACCCAATCATGACCCGCCGGGTCTCCTATGTTTAAGTAACTGTTAGACAGATGAGAAGTGCATAAAAATCAGATAATTGACTTGTTTGGGGAAATTGCCAACAAAAGAATCCTCCCATTCAAAGAGAAGAGAAGCATATTCTTCCATTGATCCTTTGGAGAAGGTTGAACAGTACATTCAATGTTATGTTGGAGACACAAAAATAAGAACATATCTTATATGGTAAAATCCTAGAAAATGGAGATACCAGTACAGTACAACAGCAACTAATGCAATAATGAGCTGCGGACCAGTATCTAAAAAGGAAGGAAATTAGTTAATTCTTGGTAGCTTTAAACACAGGAGAATGCTACCAGAAAATAGCAAAAACATAAACAGTACAGCTCATTATTTATTGGTCAAAGCAACTTAGAATCCTGGATCAATTTTTGCATATTAGTTATGCTAATAGCTTGAGCATATTCAAGTAGATGATCCATAAACTATAGATCCCTAACAACATTTGACAATTATCCAGCCATCAAATTTGAAAATTTTATTCTCAAAAGAAATGCTACCAATTAACGTCTTGCATAGGTATGGAGGTTAAATCTGCTAGCTACAGAGCAAAGTAAGAAGCAGCATATTCACATTAAAGTTGTAGTTAAAAGAGTCAGCATTTTATACTGAGAGGCAATAGCAACCACGATCGATTCATGAGCTTAAATACAGAGTAAACTGACCACATCAAGCAATAATGCTCTGCAACACCCTCCCTACATGCATAATTTTTCTTACTTCATTGTATTAAATTGAACTATTCTCATTAAGGAAAAATATGGAACTTGTGGATAACATGACAAGAAAGAGGCATTTACTATCCAAGCAAGTAAGTTATCTTGAACCAGATATAGAACCTTTATCATCATTAATGGAACTCTTAACAATTTATAGGGTTTGCAAAGTAGAATAAAGTAAGAATAACATAACTATTCAGTCTATTCAATGGCACCATAGGATATGTGTTTCTTCAATTCTAAGTAGATTTTTTAATGAGGAAATTTGTGAAGTACTTATCCCATGTGATAAACAATTCAATCGAAAGTTGAATTTGTGGAATAACTATTCCACATTTAAATTTAAACCCCAATTAGAATAGTAATTAAACATGGAATAGCTATCCTATTCTATAGTATGCCATGCTATTCCATTTCCCAACCAAAGCCTCGATGAGTAAAGACTAAAGAACTTGCACTGTATTTATCTGTAAGGCAGATTGGTTTTAGACAAGGGAAAAACTTAATATGGTAAATAAGATCAGCTCACCTTAGATCAGTGCCGCCAATTCTGGCAGCACTCCGATTGAAAAGGGACCAACATGTAGACCCAGCAATGCCAGCCTCATCCCCGATCCACCTTGTGTCAGGACCAGCATCAGAAAATATGACAGCCCCAGGTTGTAGTTGATGTATGAGACTAAACCAAGTATCAAAAAGATACTCCATATCCTTCTCTCCTTCTCCTTTCGCACCATCTAAAAATACCTCCTTAATCTCTCCATACCTGCCATGATTTTTGAAAAATCATCCCAATTCCCTAAATTTCTCAAAAGCAGTCATAGAAAAACTAAATATAGTTAACAAAGTAATAATATATTGAAGTAGATATTTACCAACTAATGTCATTAAGGTTGAACTAACCATAAGAGATGGCATTTAGTATCTTGACAAATAAAATAAAACTCCAAGCTGCTCAAAAAAGGCACAAATTACCTTACGACATGGAAACATTAATCTTCCAAAAGTGTAATCAGTGGACAGCAATTAAGCACATGCACGGGGCAGAATATAAAGAATTTGACAAATAACATAGTCTCAACCTACATACAAATATCAGAATACGAATACCATAAAACAGAGTGCAGGTAATTCCAAGAAACTTAATGCAAAACAAGGATTTAACAAAAGCTTACTTAATTTAGTACCATCCTAAAACATACCAATTAGTAAAAAAAAAACAGGCACCCAAATATAACTTGCATTCAAGTCCGAGGAACTTAATGCAGAGCAAGGATTTAAGAAGAGCTTACTTAATTTGTGTGTGTGTGTGTGTGTGTGTGTGCGTGTGTCCAAACAAACATGGTTATCAAAATATAACAAATAACTTCAAAACTTTACATTGACAACAGTTAAGTTAATCTAATCAAGTTAACTCATCAATACTCGATGAGCAGACAATTACAAAGACTAAATGCACCATAGGAATTAAAGAAAAACCAAAATTGATCAGAAATAACCTAAAAGAGATTACCTGGTCAACAACTCAGTCATTTGGCCCATATAGAACTCATTATACTCTAAAGTCTTCCCATAAGACACCTCATGCCTATCCCACGGTGAAAGATAGAGCCCTAAACTGACACCAGCATCTTTCGCAGCCAAAGCGAATTCTTTAACAACATCCCCATTTCCATTCCTCCAAGAACTTGACTTTACAGAATAATTTGTAAATTCACTAGGCCATAAACAAAAACCATCATGATGTTTTGCAGTTAGTATCAGACGATTAAAGCCAGAGTCTTTTGCCACTTGAACCCACTGGGTAGCATTGAGGCGGGTTGGGGTAAATACAGATGGATCAGCTTTTCCAGTACCCCATTCACTGTCTGTAAAGGTGTTGGGTCCAAAATGAAGGAAGACTGCCATGGATGTGAGTTGCCATTGGAGCTGAGAAGCTGAAGGCAGTGGCAAAATAGGAAGTGGGGGTGGCTTCTTGACGGTAGAATAGGCAATCGATATTGATGAGAGTGAGAAAAATACAAGAATTGGATTCAGATAGGCGTGATATGAAACACGTTTTAGGGTTCTTGGCTTAAAGGTACTATTTTGGATCTCCTCTTCCTTCTTCTTCATGGTGGAGAAGAGGCAGTGGCGTGAGGGTGAGACAGAGCATGAGGTTACAGCACATTTAAGTCAAGACTTCAAAACAATTGAAGACTGAATTAAAGAAGTAAATAGATCACCTAAATTTTTTAATTTGATTAAATTGTTTTTTATTTCACTTAATTATTCTAATTCAACAATTCTATTCGTTAATCTATGACTAAAATTTTTATATAAAAAAAAAAAGGTCAATTGATAAGTTGCTTTCCAAGGAAATCATTAAAAATAAATTAAATATTTTATAATTAAGATGAAAGTTGGTACAACGAAAATTCCAGTAACTTTCCTAATCTTAGCCACCATCAACATGCCAAAACCCCGAAAAGAAGAATGAATGTCAAATTTACACCCTTAAAATGCAAAAGCAACTTACAATTCAAGTAAATGAATATCAATGTATAGAATTAGATTAATTAGATGAAAAACGGCTTCATAATCGATAAATCTATCCACTCTTTCTTTTAATCAAGCATAATCTAAATTCGGCGCAGAGTAATTTCTGATAAATGAGAAAGTATTTCTGCCGTCTCATCTCACCGTTGGCGTAACCAATAAATATATTTAATATAATAGAAAGGTTAGAGTAATTCACTCTTTTGCCCAATAACCTCCAACCCTAAGCAACTAAGTGACTTTCCTCACAGTTTTAAGCAGAGGATGAGTCCATTAAAGGCCGAGGGAATTAATGATTCATGCCTTTTGCATAAATCTTTATGAAAAAAATTGTTGGATATATCAAATAATAATAAAAACTATATAGAAAAAACTATTATATATATCTCTCGAAAGAAATAATAAAGTGAATTACGTGAGAGTTTTTCCTTTTTTAAAAAAAAAAAAATTTTATTTTTTAAACCGCAGGCCCGAATGGCCCAAGCGCGTAACCAAAACGAGTTTGATAGTCTGGAGGAAAAAAAAATATAGAAATTTCGAACTTGACCCATTTTTTGTTGTTGGGCTTAATTGGATTGGATTGGTCGAATGATAGGAGAAAGCACTAACGGCCCAAAATCTCAGGGTACTAAAATTGACAACAGTAATTTAAAAATAAAAGCCTTTAGCACTAATGTCAAAACTTGATATTTTTCCAGGGTAAATAACTATTTAATCAATCTCTTAGGTTCGGGTATAATTATAATTTTATATAAATACATTAGCGTTCCTATTTAGTTTATTATCAAGTACGAAGAATGCACACCGACATAGCTTCGTGGTAAGTGCATATACAACCTAATAATATACCAAGCTTCAAATATCCTCCCTCCATACTTAGAAGAAAAAAAAAAAAAAAAAAATCTATTTAGTTATTGAATCAAGATACGAGTCACACCGACATAGCCTTCTGGTAATGCCATATACACTGGAAAAACGGAATACCACAGCTTTCAAATATCTCCCATCCAACTTAGAAAGAAATAAAAAAAAAAAAAAAAAGGCAAATTGATGGAGTAATAGTATACTGTGTTGTGTTGAGTTTTCGCTAAACTAAAATTCTCAGTAAAAATGGTATTTGAAGTTACAATCAAAATGGACTTTTTTTTTTTAGATGCCAAATTTCTTATATGCATAATCAAAGTCAAACAAATCATAAAATAATATGGATACTCTCCGGGATCTCCATAGCCCCTCAATAAGCTTATCATCCATAGCTATATCTTACCAATGAATCTTTTACTTTATATATGAACATGACCCAAGACTATGGTTAAAAGAATTTAAGAAAAATAAAAATATGACACAAATCGGTCTACTAACCAAAACCTCACCAACCAGATCAAATTCCAGATGGCCTAGTAAATGGCCGTTATATAAAGTGGAAGAGGAGACAATGATGATAATGATGATGGTGAAAAGCAAAGAGCCGTTGCACATTGCCATTGAAGATGATTTGATTGATTTGTTTACTTCGTTCTTGTCTTCAACCCTCTATCCTCAGCAAGCAAATCCCACATTTTTACATTTCAGACTACTTGAATTGGCTCCCACTATTCTTCCATGAAGTAAAATGCATAAGAGAATAAAATAAACGAGCTCCTTCTTTTTTATGTTACTGTTTTTTAGTTTTTATTTTAAAATAATATCTTATTAAATTAGCTCTCTTCCTTTTTTCACCTCTCGTTTTCAGAATATATAGTAAATACTACAGAAATTTTAAGTTGTCTTATACATTGTTATCTTTTGCTTTGGCGATAAATGAATTAGATAAGAAAAAATTGAGGAAAATATTCTAATTTATTTTTAATATATAGCTTCGTTCATGAATCAATTATTGTTTTATATATTAAAATATATTAATTTAATGTTAAAAAATACTAAAAAAAAGTAATTATAGAGTTTAAGCACTTACTTTGAGATTGATGGTCTCAAAAAAATAGAAACTTACTTTGGATTGGAATTGGACAATGGTCTTCCATTTTTTTTCTCTTTTATTACAACATACGTTTCTTTTGATTAAAACAAGAACACAAAAAATAGAAAACATGCACGTGCCAAGCAATCAAGCCAAAAACTGAATTAAATTGAAACACATTGAATGAGCCGGGAGTGAGCATTCCATTAAGAATTATATTATTTGAGGTGTCATGGAAATCAATTGGTATTATATTATAAGTAATTGAAACGAGATGTTATAAAATTGATGACGATTAAATCGGTTTAGATTTCGATTTTAAAATTTAAAACATTTATCGATCAGAGAGTAGTTATATTACAATTTAAAAATAAATTTAATTAGTTAATAATGATACATCAATGATTTGAAGAAAACTAAATTTTGTATATCTAATCTGATTGGCGTAATTGCATTTTTCAAGATTAATGATATCCTTTACTTTGACAATAAAAGAATCGGATTTTGATTTCGCATTTTTGGTTAAGAGTCTTTAGTATGCTCGGAGTGCCTACACATCTTTCTTATAGAAAAGCCGCACTGAGGAGTGGGTGTGTACCTTTGAGGCTCATGTCACAAGTCGAGCGCACAATTACCCGATTGTCGAGACAGTACCAGTTGAAAAGGGTTTAATCAGAATGTGAAAAGAAATAAACAAGATACAATCTTGAAAAAGATTTTAAGTGTACTCGGATCTATTACACGTGGAGAAGAGATTTGTGTGAAGTTAAGTGCCACGTACACGAATATGACCGTGAAACCCATAAGAAAAAAAACAGCGATGGCTTGTATACGTTCGCTCTTTCGTCTGTGTCGTTGTAATCGAAATCCCAGTTAGGACTTGTTTGACTTTTGCTTTCTGATGGTTATTCTCTTTTGAGAGTGTTTTTTTCTCAGAAGCCCCTTACTCTTGCTTCTTTTTTATTCATTTCCCCTGTGGAACTTAATGTTCCTATTTTTAGAAAGATTGGACGCAAAACATAAGTTCTCGGCTGTCTAGGGGACCATTGGAACTAAGACCTCTATTCTATTTATCTTATTGTAAACTCCAATCTCAGTTTTTATATTTCGATTATCAATCTCAATTCCCGAACGGCAAATTTGAAACTGAAATTATATGAAAATTGTTTTTTTTTTTTTTTTTTTCGGGGGCCTTATTTATAAGACAGAATCAGATTAGCTCTTTCGTAAGGGTTCTTTTGATAGATTTCGAATTTGACTTACTAGTTATTAGAAATTTCATCATTATTTGTGCCTTTTCCTTTTTTCTTTATCATTAGGTCTAATAATTTATCATTAAATAACCAAGAGTATAATGCAAAGAATCAGAATTAAAACATTCAGAACTTCATATCTATTACTTTCACTTTCTTATTAAATATTTTTTTATGCCATGAAACCGGAATAATATGTGAATATAATTATACAAATAATTCAAAATTTAAAATAAATCAATGGGTTTCAATTTAATGCTGTATTTCAATCTAATACATTTATAATAACTTTTAATACTGTTTGTCATTCAATTTGCAAAAAAAGAAATCCATCCTATACTCTTCGAATATACTTTTTTTCTCATATCTAAGTATCCAAATAATAAAGAAATCAACAAATTCACTATTATTTCTTCCATTTTCTCATTGTTCCCTTATTCATCAAATCCAAACAAAGGGTTTGGAGCTTATTGGCTCCTAGATATAAATGAGGAGCATTTAACAACAAAGAACAGAACATACGTTAAAAAAATCCCTATATATATGGGTTGAGCTTACTTAGCGCTTACTTATAAACTTTAAAAAAGAATATTACCGTAACACATCATAGGGGAGAAAAAGAAGTGAGTTATTCATTATAATATATAGTAAATGGAGACACAATCAAACCTGTGCTTAGAACGAATAACATCAGAACGCTTTTTAGAAAGAAAAAGAGTCTAGAGGCATTTTTACGTCTCTCTTGTTGACATACACACATATTATAAAAGTGCTACCTTCATTAGCTAAAATTTTCTGGAAAAACTGATCGCAATTAAGTCAATTATTTTGTTGGTTGACAGCTAGTACAGGAGTGACAAATTAGAAGAACATTATAGAGGAAAGTAAGTTGTAATAATTTGCTCAATTATCATCATGCGAACTCAAAATGTAAGAGAAACATTGAAGAAATTTTTTTTGAGATCTGTCTGTGTTATTTATAATTCTTTTCAGAGGCAACATTAATCAAACAGTTGAGCAGGTTTTAGGATGTAGCGACAACTTATCACGAGAATTCATATTGTGACAGTATTTCACTGTAATAGAAAAGAATTGGCTCACCTCGAAGTCTTTCCCCACATGCTTTATTCTGCAAAGCATCTAAGTACTTGCACTAGAATAATTTAGTTAATATTGGAAATGTGGAAAACCAAAAAAAACCAAAAAAAAAAAATTTTTTGTTTGGAGCACCAGCTCTATTTAATTCAGTCACACGAAAGAGCTGGTTTAACTTTTCTTTGATTTTTCTTAAGTACCGTATAACCACTTCATTTTTAAATTACGTTCTAGTAACTATTTATTCATTCAAATTTCTGCCGTCTTAAAATTTTTTTTCCAGTTAATGATCATGTAAGAAGTGAAAATATCTTTACTTTTTTCATAAAAGTTTAAAATGGCATATTTTCCACCTTTTCACGAGATATTTAAATGGAAAATTAAAAACATATAATAAAATTATAATAAAAAAATTTAATTGTAAAGGAATATGCGGAGTTTTAATTAGGATATGATTTCCGCAAAGGATTATGCGACCTTATCATATAAAAAATTAATTAATTAAGAGAGGCAATCGGCACGAATTCGAAAAAAAAAAAAAGAAAAGTAAACAATTTGGCTATGGAGGGCATATAGCTGCTCACATTACTGGTCCAGGTAAGCTATATCTATTTTATATTTGTAACTATCATATGAATAGAACCTGCAAAATTTTTCTCCAGGCTTAGCTTGCCAAACTTTGAGAAAAGTGAACAAACTAATAAAGCAAGTGTGCTGAATCTTGTTTTTCTTTTTTTTTTTTTTTTTTTTTTTTTCTTTGGTCGTCAAGAGCAATGCAAATAGGACATTGTTCACTTTTAGTCTGTTTACTTACTGTAATACTTTCTTAATTAATTATTTTTCCTATTGTTTATTATATTATTTTGATAGACAATGATTAGGAGTTCTTTATGATTTTCAAATTTGAAAGATTCCACAATGGCAGATAGAAGGAAAAGGACAAAGAAAAATATGTTAATTAAATTAATTATTTTCAATTGTAGAAACTTCTGTTTATATTTTAAATGTCCTCTGATAATCAGTGAATAATTTTTCTTTTTAAATGCTTAGTTAATTGGAATGAGTTCTCTCCTCTCTCCCTGTTATGATCACTGTATATCCTCCCAACAAGTAATATTTAGATTATGGGTGATGTCACTTTATATTAGCTTATCTATATTCCTATCTTAAAGATGGCAGGCAAGGTGCGGAAGTGCTCCGCCTATTATAATTTCAACATATTTTTTAAAAATGTGACTCTTTAAAAAAAAAAAAAAGAGAAAAAGAAAATAATTAAAAATTTTCAAATATGGTATCCGTAATATATTTAGTTTTCTGGGTTTACGCTCTTAATTGTTTTTTTCTTTTAAGCTCCTAGGCTTCGATCTTAACTTTGTTACTGCATATATTTTACTTTATAGCTTAGACTAAGCCACTATATTCAATCTGTAAGAATGTGGAAGTACTTATGAGATAGAATAGTGATGGAGAAATCTGGTTAATTGACAAAGGCCACATAACCTTCTGATTAAGATTAATTAAATCAATAATATAATTTAAGCATGCTTCATATGAGAGCATAGTATACGAAAGAATTAGTTTCTTATATCTTATTAAATTATAACAACTGGTGTGCGGCTGATTTATTGGCCTCCATTACAACTGATTTACTACTATTTATGGAAAGATTCGAAGTTTGAACTCCTCCTTGATTGCTGTGCGACGAAACTTATCATCGATTAGGGTTACAGTTGCGCAACTTAGCTATATACTCATCTATGTCAATACAACTAACAAAAGGAAAATTTTGACGAGACCTCCACATAGGACTAAAATGCAATAAACCTATAAAAATAATATAAAAACAATTTTGTTTATAAATATTAAAAGATTTGTCTCATGAGTAAAACAAGTCAACGGAAAAAGGGGATATGTTAACATGGATGATTTGATAAATGAAACTCAAGCTGAGAGACCGAGGCAAGAGACGAGAGAGAGATGTGGGGAAAAGCTAGCTAGCAGAAATGTTGTGTGTTGCTGTGTGTGTGGACATATGTATCTTCTTTGAGTTTTTGTTATCCTTACGATACGAAAGAGTCATTCTATTTTTGCTGTATTGAGACTTTTTATAAAAATGCCTGAAGTTAGAATAATTAATAAAAATTATTACTGGCTATAATAGTAGTTGCATATTTTTTATTGATATTATAGTATAGGTGGTAAAACTCATCTGCATTATGGTTGATGAATTGTGTAAATTTTCGTGAAAAAATAACTCCAAGTATAAAAAAAGATTTTCTAATTATTGGATTACTGATTAATAATTTTTTTTACTACGTGAATTTCCTATGGTTATAACATATATATATAGTATATAGTATATATATATTATAATCATTATATCATGCTCAAAGCCATTCGAAACCTCAAGAAAGATACATAAATTTCACAAAGAAATAAGGTTGCGCTACTTGTAACAAACATGTGTTGTAGCACGTTTGGTCACATGACTCAAATCAATTCTTGATAAAAAAAAATAAGAAATTAAGATTGAGGATCCCCATTATTAAATAAAGTGATGAGTGTTAATCCACAAATTATATGCGAAAGTATTATTGATTTTTCATTTTCATGGATGACATCTTTCATTCACAAATTTACGCACATGAATTAAAATTAGTACGAGAAATGCTTGTATGTGAATATATTCATAGCAATTCTTCATTCTACTATTTTTTTTTTTCAGTTTATTGTAATTGGTATTGTAAAAAAAAGAGATTATAATTATTATACTATTGGCATTTGTTGCAAAATATTCGCTAATCCCTCACCGTTTTGTTTTGAAAGTCAACTTGCTGCTCGTCGTAAAAAAATTATTCGCAGTCTAAAGTATAACTTACACTTGAGTATTATCATTTTCAACCTTGGGTTTAGAATTTGCGAGGATTGTAAAGTTGTAGGTGTTAACAATTGTAATGGCAGGTTTTTCCATTGTGAGGTTGTAATTCCAAATGGCACTCAACACATAAAAAATAAAAGAAGATAAATGATAATAATATGGAAGTAAAGCATAAAGAAATATACAAATATTGTCCTTGCCGACATCTAACATAGAGCAGTATTTTGAAGGAAATCACTAGCAAATATCAGCTTAAGTAGGAAAACCAGTTGCGAGGTTTGTTGACTAAAACCGCAAGAATTATAGACCGGACTATATAAAAAGCTAATCTCACTATAAAAGTAATTTTTAAAAAGTAAGGAATGGCACCATACACAACTCCTGTGATTATTTTGTATATAAGCCTCCTAGAAAAGTAATAGTATATTCGGTGCGTTGTTACGTAAATTAATGCACACTTTTTTAGAAATTGAGTACAAAAAATTTAGCGTCAACGAAGACATTACAACATTTGGTTATATTTGAAAAATTATAAATTTGTGCCAAATTTAAACGAGATTAATGGACATTGGTAAAAAAATTTTCATATAGAGAAGTGAGGACTGCAACAATTGCAGATGTGAGGGTCATATAAGTAAACCTGAACTGGGTGTCCGTGGCTTATTATGTACGAGACTCTATAAAGTGAGATTAAAAAGGTTAATCTCTCAGCTATAAAATAACTTTTTAAAAAAGGCTAGGAGCAACCTATACAAATCCGCTGATTTTTTTATAGATTACCTCCACCTAGGAAAAAATAGTCAATATTCGAGCTTGGTATACGTAAATTTAATGCACACTATGGTTTAGATGAATTGTGAAGTACCAAAAATTTAGTCAATGAGCATTACAATTTGGCATGTTTCGGAAAAAATTCTCTCCTGTGGCCCAAATTAAAAGGTATTAAGACATAAAAACATTTTCCTATAAAGTAGGAATGCACAACAATTGAAAGTGTCGTCATCAATAAAACCTGAACTGCAGTGTCCGCGGATTCTTACTTCGTACTCAGATCTGTAAAAGTTGAACATACTTATATAATTCAAAACCGCCGAACATGTAGTTGTCTTTACATTTTCGAAATCTAACACATATTAATGCATGAACCCTTTTGTTTGTCGCTCACATACTACTTATTTCAGGCAAGAAAAAATAGTAATAGCAAGTATTCAAGGGCATGTTTAACTTTCTCTTGTGATCATATATTTCTAAAAAATTCCATTTAGAGCAAACCATTTCTCGTCAGTACTAAAATAGACACACGCGCGTTAGAGCGGGAATTTTCTCGTAGGAAGAAAAGAGAGGGAGTACATAAAGAAATAACACTGCTCATTCGCTGTTCCACTATTAAGGAACGGAGAGCAACATTTCACTTTTTCACAAGAGAACTTGAAGAAAAGTGGGGGATTAGAAGATACTTGACTTATTCTAAAAATGTCTAAATGCTCTTCTTAAAATTAAAAACTTGCTTTATTTAATTTTACTACAAAAATCAAGCTACTATTAATAAATCTCACAATGCTACCAGGGCCTTGATCGGATTAATGAAAGACTGACATTTAGAGGTTTATTTTTTTGTGGTTGAAATCTCTCTCGTTTTGTGT
>NW_023591267.1:0-64854 GCF_014843425.1 Jatropha curcas | reverse complement strand
GCGAAGGTTAGTGACGAAACACTATAATTCTCTGTGTTGATCTTTTATTTCTGAAGTTGCTTGATATTGTCTTTATAACACTTTTGTTTAATTTTTTAAAAAACGCTAAAATTGTTAAATGATTCAGATGTTCTAAAAATTGGTAATAAGTTTCTTATTTATTCTGAACATTAGAACTCTAGTATTCTAATTAAAGTTGAATATTACCATGTTCTAACAGAAAAAAAAAAAAATGTTGTTCTATTCACAGATATATTTCACTAATTGGGTTTCTAATTAATTTCGAAACTTTTATGAGGATATTCTAATTCCTGATGCTTTCCCATCATTTAAAGTCATTCTGATATTGATTAGGCTTTGTGAAGAAGTTTCTGAATTTAATAATTGTCTTTCACATAGCTTTTATGATTTTTCCAAACTTTATGAGGAAGTTTCCCAATTTCAATGGAATTTTCCTTCATTAAAGAGGCTCTGATAGTATATAGTTAGTGTTAAGCTGTTTTCTAATCAATAGCTGCACTTCTGTGAATACCAAATTTTTGAGGCTCAAAAAGCCAGTTTTCCCGGACTGGCAAAAACATTCCGGCCGGACCGATAGCCATTTTGAAAATTTACCGAAGTATGCCAATATGGTACTTGGAAACGTTCAGGAAAATTACGAGGATCGCAGACAACTGGTCCCAGAATATTTTTTGGAGGTCCGCAATTCCGGAAAAGCCTCCGGGATGAAAAACTAGAAATGTCTGCGGCCGCCGGTGGCCGCCTTTTAACGGCGACGGCAGCTCGCCAGCGACCAACGGCTGCGGTTCGGCCCTTTCCGGCAGCGGCAGCCGCCGGAAAGGGCGGTACTTGCCACCGATAGGCGGCAGCTGCCGCCTGGGAGGGCGGCACCTGCCGCCGACCCCCGGCGGCACTTGCCGCCGGCCAGGGCGGCAGCTGCCGCCGGCCTCCAGCCCGGAATTTGGCCTATAAAAGCAGCCCCGGAGCATCAGTTTTTATCACTCAGTCTATGTTGACGGACGGCTCCTCCCCTCGGCTCCTTGCGATTCTATTTACTGCTTTTCTGCATTTTTTAATTTTAGCATTTTATTGCTTTCTTTGCTTTTGATTATTTGGCCACTTAAATTAAATTAATTCTAAATTAATATTTCCCAAACGGAGGGCTTAATCCGGAGTTTTCAAGCTGAGCTTAAGAAGCGATCGCCGATTAAACTCAGGTAAATAAACAAAACTCTGCTCATTTTTAATTTTAGCACTTTCATGCATATTCTTCTTCTACTCCTAATACTCTACAACTACGTTTTATGTCATTCAATTTAGGCAAATAAACTGCCTCCAATCAAATATTGATTAAGCTTAAATTTACCCGGTTAATTAATAATCAGTTGTATTAATGCTAAATCCGACAATATTGCTAAAAAGCCTAGTTAATTAATAACTATGGTTTAATTTGCATTATTTCGAAACAGTCCGGTTTTAAGTCCAATTAATCAATAATTGTGGCTAGAAGCCTTAATTTCAAATCACGTTTTCCGCGCAACAATTTTCCTACGTTAATCAATTCATTTGGCACAAATCTGCCTAAATTACACATCAATTTTTGACAAGAACGCCTTGAATTAATCAATCTTTTGGCAAATAAAATTGCCATTAAATCAGGTCAATTTGGCGACAATCGCCCAATCAACATCTTTTTGGAGAAATAAATTGCCTAAAATACAACACTTTTGGCTAGAAGCCTTCAAATTCTACACATTTTTTGGGCTAAAAGCCTTTAAATAAAACCAATCTTTTGGCGAAACAAATTGCCTAAATCACAAATCTTTGGCTAAAAGCCTTTATTCCATTTTTGGCAACAATAAGGCCCAATCAAACCACTTCCTTTTTTGCAACAATAAGCCCAATCAAACACCTCCTTTTGGCAACAAACGGCCTCAATAAATCAATCAAACCTTTTTTGGCAAAAATGCCTAAACAAAATTGCACGAAGCATACACACATTCATGCATTAAGCTACCCATTCAAAGCCCTTAAAAAAAAGCCCATCGAACTACGTTGATTTGATTTCCATTCAAACGGAAGTACGTAGGCACGTTCGGGGATTTAACCCCGAACGGCAAGTCGAACATAATTCAAACATTTCCATTGGTCCAATTACTCAACCTTACAAAGCATTCATCATAGGTTAGTTCATCAGCATGACATAGTTCTCGGGATCCACCTCGGGTTTCGTAGCCATGCCTTAAACATTGGGTGTTAATTTCATCTAGTAATTAGGTTAATTTAAAATTCGGAGTCACTTAGGGTTTTTCCTAGTCTTACCCCTAAAATAATTAAACAAGGGGGGTGGCGATCATACATTCACGTGCATTTCTGCCCTTAGTCACATTGCCATTCATATGCCTGTTTTCGGGGGAGGGGTCACCAACTCGCACAGACTTTCTATCTTTTATAATTTAGAACATTGTGAGGTGATTCTTATCCATATTCTCATTTCTTTCACAAAGTCTGAGTGTTTTTCCGCTGCACTTTAGAAATTTCTATATTTTTTGTTTAGAATTCTAAAATTTATTTTGAGTTTTTAAAAACCCAATTTCACCCCCCCCCCTCTTGGGTTGTGCGATACATATACGGCGAACCACAATCTGGTATCAGAGCCTTGGCTCTTGAACTTATCCGAAGCTTAAAAAAGAAAGAGATAAGATTCCCATTGGCAAAACCCCACTCCTCTTTCTTCTTTAAGGGGAAGGACAATCTGTTCTCGACCTCCTTTCTTCAGTGGCTCTAGCATTACTCTTACTGGAAAACTAGAATGGAGAATTTCACTGGAAATCAGTTGATATAAACCTGCTGGAGAAATGTTTACCACTGGTCCTCGTATTCCCATTGAAAACGTGTAGGAGATAGCTAGTTCAGAAAAAACAGAAGAAGAATATACGATGCCTGATTGGAATGACATTGCTGTAAATGCAAAAGCCATTAATATTCTTCATGTACTTTTAGATGCAACTGAACAACAAAGTGTCTAGATGTTAAATCTGCGACAGAGGTATGGGAGAAAAATTTAAAGTCACCTATGAGGGTACAGATAGGGTAAAAGAAATCCAGAATAAATATCCTTTGGAGAGAATATGAAATGTTTTAGTATGAAAGAAGGGGAAACTATCTGCAGAATATAAATTCTAGATTTACCAAATATAGTTAATCCTTTTGAGAACTCTCGGAAAGGGAAATTTCAGAAGATGAGCTTTGTTAAGAAAATCCTTAGAATTCTACCCTAGAAAATGGGATTCTATTAGGGGAACTGTCTGAATTACAAAGAGACTCCCGTCAGCTTATTATTATCTTATAGGAGCTCTTGTTTCAGAGAAATGAAATCTTTCCCTTGACAACGGAAGATAAGGGAAAAAGAAAGGACTGGCTTTGAAGGGTTAGTTCTAGTGAAGAAAGTTCTTCCTTGATCTTTGATAGTGATTATTTAGCACTTGTTTGCTAAAAGAATTTTGCTAAAAGATTTAAAAAGTTCTATAAAAAGAGTGGAAGGCCACAGAGAAAGTTTAACAAAAAGAACTTTCCACCCAAGAATGGGAACCTACCAAAGAAAGAACCTTCTGAAGTGGTTTGTTATGAATGCAACAAACCTGGACATATCAAGCCTAATTGTCCTAAATTGAAAAAGAAATCAATGAAAGAGAAGCTGAAGCAGGCTTTCGTAGCTGCTTGGAGGGATTCAGATGATTCTAATCCTGAAAGCCACAGCGATCAAGAAGAAATTGCTAATATCTATCTAATGGCTACTATCGATTCTGAATCTAAAGAAAATAGCACTCTGACTTCAACACAGAAAGTTGGAATCAACGAAACAAATGCAACGATCCATGAAAATGATGAAAGCACTGTACGTATTTCTGAACCCGAATCAGAAAGTGATCTTCCAAATACTTACAATAATCTTTGCAATGAGTTTGAAAAACTTGTTAGAAAGCATAAAGTTCTAAATAAAGATTTCAGAAAATTAAAATCTAAAAGTAATCATTATTAAAATCTAAAAGTATCATTTAAAAGATTGCTTTTTATCAAGAAGGTTACATGCAAAGATCTTATTCATAGAAATCAAAAGATCTTAAAAGTTGCAATAATCGATTATTCTGAAAACTTGACAATTCTTGAAGAAAAAGGGCAAAAATCTGGATGAATTCTGAAAATAATCTTTGAAAAAACCTGAATTAGAATTTCTAAAGTCAATTCAGAATTCATTCGTCTAAAGAGAAGGACAAGTTCTAAGTAGGCATTTCTAAACTGAATCGGTTTCTAAGTCAGCAAAAAATATGTTTCTAATGTTGTGGACTTATAGAACATCAAAACGTTTCCACTGAAAGAAAAATCATCAGTGCTAAATGCACTTGTTACCACTAACCCTCTAGGACCCAATATGAGTTGGGTACCTAAATCTGCTTGATCTTTTCAGGTGTGCCTAAGGAGCGAGCTGAAAACAAAAATGTGGTACATGGACAGCGCTTGCTCTAGGCATATGACTGGTGATAGAAAGCAATTCACCAGATTAAAAAAGAAAAAGGGAGGTACAGTAAGCTTCGGAGACAAAGCAAAAGGTAAAATCATGGGTATTGGTGTAGTCGGTTCTAATCCTTCAATAGAAGATGTATGCTTAGTAGAAGGATTACAATAAAACCTGTTAAGTGTAAGTCAGATTTGTGATAAAAATAGAAGAGTGATCTTTGAACCCTCTTATTGTGAAGTTCAGAACATGCATGATAACAAAACATTGATAACTAAAACCTTATTCGTTGGAAAAAAAAGGTTGGAAATTATACCTAGTAGATCTCTCGATATGCATAACCAGGATAAACTATGTTTCAGTTTTATTGATATAATCTCTAAGTTGGTTACTGCCCATAGAAGGACTTGGACATGCAGCATGCAACCTTATTTCTTAAAACTGTCTAAAGAACAGATTGTGGTTCGTGGGTTTGCCAAATTTGAAATTTTGAAAAACGATCACATTTGTGATGCTTGCTCAAATGGGCAAACAAACCAGGAACTTCTTTTAAATCCTAAGGGCATGTCTTACTTCTAGAACCTTAGAATCTGCTACATGCTTTGAAAATTTCATTTCTGGTTCCAATTACTCCTTCTAGTCTTGGAAGGGAAAAAATTCGTATGCATTTGCTTATTGTAGATGACTTACTCAAGATTTCACCTGGGACACTCTTCCCTTAGAAATAAGGCATGAGTCACTATGAATGTTTTTTTCATTCTATGCAAGAGGCAATACAGAATGAGAAAGGATACAACATCACGGAAATTAGAATGATCATGGAGGGAGAATTTGAAAATCAGAAATTTCGCATGCTTTTTTGCAACGAGACAAGAATCTTCCATAACTTACTCAGCACCTTAGAACACCCTCAACCAAAATGCAGTTGGTGGAACGCACAAGAATAGAACACTGTCAATAGATGCGCCAGAACCAATGCTAAGTGATTCTAAGATTACTAAAGTATTTCTGGGGCAGGAAGCCAGTTAACTCACTTCCTGTTATATTCTAAACAGGGCCTTTGGTTAAGATCTGAACTTAAAAAGACTCCATATGAGCTATACAAAGGTCAGAAAACCAAATATTGGTTAATTTTCATATTCTTCGGCGCTGCAAATGCTTTATTCTAGATAACAAGAAAAATCATTCTTGCTAAAATTCTGATGCAAAATCTTCATGAAGGATTTTTCTGGGAGTATTTCTACATAATAGTAAAGCATATAGAAGTATTTAATAAAAAGACGTCTAGTTCGTTAGGAAAGAATCAATTCATGTCTGTGCTTTGACTGGGAAACTGACTTTCACTTCTTAGACATTAGGAACAGTGATGATGCTGTAGATTTCTAATCCTGAAAAGCAGAATGAAGCATCAGAAACAACTAGAACAGCCAGGAACAGCGATCAGAACATCACAGAATCAGCTTGAACCAGGCAATTAGAACATGAACGCATCAGAACATAGTTGAAAGCCACAATTGCCAGAAACCAAAAATGAAGATTGCTCCAATTACCAAAAGGAATGGCGATTTTTTCATAAGTATCATCCCCAAGAAGACATAATGGATAACCCCTCAGATAAGGATGATGACTAAGCTCAACTTAACAAGATATTTTGGAATGTTTGCTTTCGTTTCTCAATCTAGAACCTCAAAAAACTGTAGAAGATGCCTCCAAAAATGATGAAAAGTTAGAAATTCTTGCTATGCAAGAAGAGCTAAATCGGTTTAAGATTAAATCAAGTTTGGAAAACTTGTTTCTAGCAACTTAAAAACCATTCTTGTTATTGGAACAAAAGGGGGGGTGTTTAGAAATTAAGGTGAATGCAACAAGTTAATGTTCGTGAGAAATAAAACAAAGCATTAGTTGGCTCAAAGGGTACAACTAAGAAGAAGGCACGACTTTTGGATTGAAACCTTTGCTCCGCTCTGCTAGACTTGAGGCCATTAGAATGCTTTGGCATTGCATGTTTTAAAAACTTCATGTTGCTATCCAACTGGATGTTGAAAAAGTGCTTTTCTAAACGGTTTTCCGTAACAATGAAGAGGTGTATGTAGAACAACCTCCTGTGCTTTGAACATTTTTGATAAACCTCAATCATGTTTACCAAACTTACTAAAAGCTCTTTTATTGCGTTTAAAAGCAAGCTCCTGAGCTTGGTACTGAAAGATCTAAGTAAGTTTCTATTAGAAAATGTTTTTCAAGAGGAAAGTTATCAGATACAAACCACTATTTATTAAAAAAGCAAAGCACGATGATATTCTAGTTGTACAAATTTATGTTGATCGCATATAATCTTTGCGGTTCTACTAACGACCTTTCTTTGTAAGGACATTTTTCTAAGATTATGCAGGTTGATTCGAACATGAGTGATGCATGGAGAATTAAACTAACCTCCTTGGACTTCAAATCACAAACAAATGTGAGAATGAATTTTCATTAATCAAGAAAAAAATATATTAGAGAGCTTGTTAAAACGATTTCCAAAATGGAAAAGCCAAAGTATTACGTACACCAATCCAGTCCATCGTCCAAAATTAGAAAAGATCGAAAAAAGGTAAAACGGATATCAAGCTGCTTTAGAAGTTGCATTGTTCTTTGCTATATTCTAACGGCAGAAGCAGACCAGACATACACTTTATGTTTGTCTATGGTTAGAATTTCAATCGTGTCCCAAAGAATCTCATTTAATTTGCTGCTGAAGAGAATACTAAGATACTCTTTTGTGGAACTTCTAATCTGGGTCTGCTGTATTCTAAAGATGATACATTACTGATCTTATTGGGTATAGAATTCTGCATTTTGCAGGAAGTAGAATTAGATAGAAAAAGCACGTCTGGAACTTGTCAATTTTGGGGGTAGCGCCCTTGTATTCTTGGTTTAAGCAAGGAAACCAAACATCTGTTGCTCTTTCTACCTGTAGAAAGCAGAATATTGTTGGCTGCTGGACAGCCTGTGTGCACAAGTTCTATGCGATTCAAACAACAAGTTGCCAGACTACTGCGACCTTAAATTTAGAAACAGTGCCAACCAGTGTGACAACATAAGTGCCATCAATTTATCACAGAATCCAGTTCAGCATTCTAGAGCCAAGCCATATCAGCAACTCAAGGACATCACTTCCAACTGCAATCAGTGTACAAAAACGGTGATAATCGTGAATTCAGTTCATTCCCACAGAAAAGCCACATGGCAGATATCTTTACAAAAACCTTTGACTTGAAAGCCCAATTCTGCTCAATTAGAGAGAACTTGGCGTATCGTTAGTTCTAAACTTCTTAATGGTTTACGAACTCCCTGTAAGTATGTCTAAACTGCTTCTAATTTCGGCAAAATAGAAGAGATTTGCCATGTTCTAATTTTTATTCTCGTGTGGAAAACTAATTTTTATCTAAAAATGCACATTTGCTTCTGATATGACTTTCCTAAATCATTATCAGCAAATTCTTGCTTTAGACTAAAACAGTCTATTTTTATTGTGTCGTTTGTTTGTTTTAATTATGTTTTTCGTGTCTTTAGTGCTTTGGCGGCTTTTATTGTTTATTTGTTTTCTTCCTTTTATTTATTTTTTATTTTCCTTTTTGTGCTTATTTTTCGTAATTCCATTTAAAAACTGCTCTTTATTTCTTTCTTCCCGCCCACTTAACGCAGTACTTTATTCTCTGTTAACTGCTCTAGTATTCTTCTCTATCGTCTTTTGCTAACTTGAAAACCCTCAGTTGTTCTGAGTTTCGAAAGTCTGCAACATGGCCGACATCTAGTTCATAAACTCCTTCATCCGACTCTCTTCATCCGACTCTCTTACCGAGCAAGAGCTTCAACTTCTGAGGAAGCTCTCAAAGAAATATGAACAGAAGGAGTCGAAGGAGAAAAGGCAAAAGAGAAAACAAAGAAAAGAAAAATCGAAACTGCTACATCACAGAAACAGGTAGCGAAAGCTCGTGATAAAGGTAAATCAGTTCTTTCAACTTACACTCTCATGCGTTCTTATGTGATTGACTAGAAGTTCTTTAGTGGTGATGAGTTTAATTTTAAGGAACTTTTTGAGTTCCAAGGCTGGATGAACTTTTTAAGGCTGGATGAACTTTTTGTCCTTGAATGAACTGTGCTATGAGAGTTTGGTTAAGGAATTTTATGGCTCTTTGAAAGTTAATGGGACAGAGTCGATCTCTGTAAAACTTCAGGGTAAAACAAAAGAGTTATCGTATGATGATTTTGGGAAAATTTTTGATGTACCGAATGCTGGGTCCAGGGTGACCAAAATGAAGGACGTGTCTAGGGTTAGCAATTACAAAAAGGAAGATTTTGTGAAAAAGATTGTGAAAAAGTTTTCTGCAAAGATTGTGAAAAAGTTTTCTGCAGACAAACAGGGCTCAATAGAATGCTCTAACTTGACAGAGAGCATGAAATGGTTGTACAAGCTCATTGTACACTATATCTATCCCAAGAGTGCTTCACTGACGTATGTGAATCAAGTAGAGTTATGTATCATATGGCACATAGTTGAGAAGAAACCTCTCAATCTATGTGACATTGTTTTTGACAAATTGCAGAACAATCCCAAAAAGCTACCCTACGGTATGATTTTACCCCTGTGTTTGAGTTTCTGGATGTTGATCTAGATGAGTATGTTGGTCAGTCTATTTCCAAGTTAGATAGCGGGTCTTTGAAAATGAAGGATGAGGAAGGAGGGGAAGAGAAAGAAAAAGAAGAGAAGGAAAAGAAAGAAAAAGAAGAGAAGGAGGAGAAAGAGAAGGAAGAGAAGAGAAAAGAAGAGATTGAAAAAGAAAAAAACAAGTAACAAGAAAAGTAAAAAGACAGAACTTGGAAAAATAACAAAAGGAAAGAAAAAGTAATGAAGGACCAAGAAAAGGTAAAGAAGAAACATTGAGAAGAAGAGAAAAGAAAAAAGGAAAAGGAAAGTTAGATGAACAATCAGTAGAAGAAGAAAAGAATCAGCAAAAGAGAACACTTAAGCAGAAGCAGGAAAAGAAGACAGAAGAAAACGGCAGAAGAGAAGAAACGAAAGAAAACACAAGAGAAGAATTAGAAGGAAGAGAGAAACAGAGAAAACTGAAGATGGAGAGTACTACAAAGAAAGAAGAATCAGAAAAGACAGACAACAGAAAAGACAGAAAGAGCCTGAAAAGCATAAAAGAGAAAAAGGGAAAAAATTGGGAAGAAGGTAGTGATGCTCGAAACTGAGGAAGCTAGAAATTAGTGCATGAAAGAAAACAACTGAGGATAAGACAGAACAAAGAGTTCTGAGTTGTTGTCGGCTCACAAGAAGCCAGGCAAATTATGCTGGGGAGAATAGAAACAGGAGCTAATAGAAGAGCACAACAAAGAACTTGAATGAGGCAAATACAGCAGTGTCAAGACTATACATTGGACAGAATCAACTCTCTCATCACAGACTTTGGAAAAGAATAAGATTGTACAAATACAAGGAAGTTTAGCCACTCTCACGAGTTGAACAGGAACAACCTACATCCCCTCCTCAGAGAAACCCAAAAGAAACATGAAGCACACGTCAACCTACATCCCCTCCTCAGAGAAACCAAAGAACATGAAGCACACTGTAGGAAAGCATAAAACTCATGGAAGGAAGCCTCCACTACACCCATCTTCTAAAAGGCCAGAGAGTTCTTCTGAGACTGCTCCAGCTAAGAACTTGAGGACTTCTAAGAGACTTAGAACTGATTCTAAGCCTCTCTGATTTGTTTCTTATATGTTTCGAACAATTTATTTTTGCTTTATCTTCGTAGGATTATATTTTTGAACTGTTTATTTTTCTTTATTTTGCTTTAATTGTGTCTAACCCTTTTGTATGATAACAAAAAGGGGGAGAACGCAGGTATTTTGGTGATATTCTGAATGTTTTGGTACGTACTTAGTAACTAAGGTACTTATATCTGTGTTGATTGCTGATGGCTATTGCTTTCTATATGGTCTATGTTGTCGAGCATATTTTCTATATGATAAGCTGAGTGTTTTTAGAATTTAGATTCTTACTCTAACGACTGTTTTGCAGGTTGGACGTAAGATTTTTTGTTCTTAATATCAGTTTCTGTTGCTTTTGCTCTGACCATATGTTCTAATTATTAGGACTTAGAACATCTTGTCTATCTCTGCTAGTTCTAATATATATTTACATATGCTCTGATTATTAGAACTTAGAATATCTTGCCTATGTTTTGCTAGTTCTAAAATCAGTTTCTAAAAGGCCTCCCTAGTTCTAATTTTAATTTTTACAAAATAGTTTATCTGCATTATTCAGGGGGAGCCCAAAAATACATGTTCTAATTTGCTTATATTAAAATCTTTGGCCATGTTTACGAAGCTTATATGCCATAACAAATTCAGGCGGGAGCACATACTTTTATGTTTACTAAAATTTACTTGGTTTTGTCATCATCAAAAAGGGGGAGATTGTTTGGCTCCAAGGGTACAATTCTTAATCTCGAATTTGATGATTAATTACAAAACAAATAAATTTACAAATTATTATTATTTTGCTGCTAATATTTATTTTTATGCAGAATGCTGTATGCGAAAGAAAACTCATACCAAGCAAGCTCCTCACATTTGAGTGTTGAAGTTATTCGAAGAACCTAGTAACTAGGATTTAGGACCACTTTAGTAGGATAGAGAGGAACAATCCATATATGAGGCACAAAAATTACTTCTTTCTCTCTCAAACAATTATCTTTTCGCGGAAAATTAGATTTCTTCAAGAATTATTTTCTATCGTAAAAACATATTTTATTTTTATTCGAAAATACTTATTAAATCCGAAATGATTTATTTTCCTAAAACCTTTTCCTAAAACTAAAGAGATTTCTTCTCTAATGTTTTTGGTAATAAAATCATACACTTTTCGGAAATATATTTTGAAAGATCTAAAGTACTTAAATCTTTTTTTTTCTTACCTTAAGAACGAAGGGGAATCTTTTTCATTTTTAATAAGAGCATCCTTCCGCAAAATATTTTCCAAATAATGTTGCCGAAAATCTTTTGGTTAAAGGAAAGTAAAAATCATGTTTTATTCTCTTACCAAAAAGGATAATATAAACTTTTGGTAACAAAGATTTTCATATCTTCTAAATAAGGAAAGAAGATATTCTGATTTATTCTGATTTCAAAATAAAATCTCTTTCCAAAGGGCGGACAGCTTCTGTAGGCTCGCTATATAAAAGGAGCTTTCACTTCTTAAAACATTGGTGAAGTAAAGTTTTTGTTTTAAGAGCATTTTCTCATTGATCAAATCTTTTACTCTTCAAAAGCTTACTCTCTACCCCCATTTTTCTTTTTCATCTCTACACTTAACGTTTTTCAATATTAAAGTGAAAAGAATTTTTACAATACTTTTGAAAAACAGTTCTGTGTTCTAATCGATCTTCTAATCTGATAAAAACTGTTTTTCCTGTTGCTTTATGGGCGTTTCTTTCTTGTCTATTTAGATTCTGTAATCTTATAGTAGACAGGCTCTTTATTTTGATTAAACTTTTGTGTGTAATAGCTTTAGGTTAGAAGCTATGAGGATTAGAGAGGTTATCAAGCGACCTTCTCCATCGTTGTGGAATATTAATGTCTGAATTTGAGTTTCTGTACTCTGCCAAAAATAGAAAAGGGTTGAAGGGTTAACTAGAAACCTTTGGAAAATCTAGTGGGACAAAGGGATAAGCATCTAGGTGTTGAATCTATTTGACCTTGTACTGTTGCGTTTGTCTCTTAACCCTTTAAAAGAGATAACATAAGTTTGAGGTGGATCTCAAGATTTGCGATCTTGGGAGTGGATGTAGGCGAATTAGTGCCGAACCGACTTATAATTCTCTGTGTTGATCTTTTATTTCTGGAAGTTTGCTTGATACTGTCTTTATAACACCTTTTGGGTTTAATTTTTAAGGAAACGCTTAAATTGTTAATGATTCAGATGTTCTGAAAAATGGTAACACAGTCTTAATTATTCTGAAACATTAGAAACTCTGGTATTTCTAATAAAGTGAATATACCATTGTTCTAAATGTTGTTTCTATTCACGCGTATATTTCACTTGATTGTGTTTCTAATTAATTTCGTTTAAACTTTATGAGGATTATTCTAATCCTGATAGCTTCCCATCAAAACATCTGATAATTTGATTAAGGCTCTGGGAAAAAAGTGTTGAAATTTTATAACTTGTCTTCAACATAGCTTTATATGATTTCCAAAAAACTTTATGAGGAAGTCCTAAATTTCATGACATTTCCTTCACTAAAAAGAAGCTCTGATAGTATATAAGTCAGTCTGTGAAGCTGTTCTAATCAATAGCTGCACTTCGCAACAAGACTTTCTATCTTTTTATAATCATAGAACATTGTGGAGGTGACTTCTTATCCATATCTTATTCTCACAAGTTCTGTGTGTTTTCCGCTGCACTTAGAATTCTATATTTCTGTTTTAGAATTTTTTCAAAAATTTATTTCAGTTTTTAGAAAAACCAATTCACCCCCCCTCTTAGGTTGTGCCATACGACTATACGGGTGACCCACACAACAGGGGATAAGCTTCGTTCACGCACTGACGGCTGCGGTTGACGCCGACCGATAGCTGGCGTGACGCAGGCTCACTTTCTGGACCGTGTCCACGTTATCCAAAACAGAATGATAAAATCGTTACTGTCGGGCTTTCAAGGTGACGTTTCATTTTAATTGGAGTTGCATCGACGCAAACTTGTGCGTTGCCGTCTTTTCCCCCCCCCCCCCCAACGGCAACCTTATAGCTGCGTTATTGACGCCAACTCTAATGCAAATCAGTCACCCTCAAAATTGGTTTAAAAAATCAGTCACCCTCAAATTGGTTTAAATCAATCCTTGGGTTTAAAGACTTCCAGATAACCATGATCCCTCATTCCGCGTCCTCGTATCCTCATTAGGTTAGGTGAGGGCATAAAGACACGCGTCAACACTTGTGTCCAAATATTTAGAAACTGATTTTCACCAACAAAAAAAGGTAGAAATAAATCAAAATGCAAGATTAGACTCTTAGAAATACCTTTCTTGAAGAAAATGAGGAAGATCAAGTTTGAAGGCTTAAGAACACCTTCAAATCCAAAACTTCTGAATCAAAATCGGAGTTTATGTTCCTAGGATTTAATATCTAGATCCTTTTTCTTTCTTGTAATGATTGATTGATTAATTTTTTTCAAAAACCAAAATTTTTATTGTAAAACCTAAAAAATGTTTTTCATCTTTATAAAAAAACCTTAGTCATTAGTCCCTTCTCTCTCCTTAATATGTTCTATCTATTTATATAAATATATATCTATTTATATAAATATATAAAAGTTCAACCAAGTTTGCTTACGTGGCATTATATTATGAAACTTAGTTATTGATGTGAAATCTTATTATTTATTAAATTTTTAGTATTTTTTATTTAACTATCTAATTTAAAAAATTAAATTATAAAACTTTTTATTTTCTTTATTCAACAATTAATAAAATATAATATTTTTATTTCATTAAAAAAACTCTTTGGTTCTTTTTTTTTTTTTTTTTTTTTCAATAAATTAATAACTCCAAATTAATAAAATTTTTTCATTAAAAAAAGACTAATTAAATTTTTTTCAAATCAATAAAACCACAATATATATTGATATAATATTTTAATATTTATAATTTCCATTATCCTTTTTTTTTCTAAAATTTTTAATTATCTTTGGGAGTACTATGTATATGAGTATTACATCTTACTATATTTGCCATTTTTTCAATAATTAATAATCCAAATAATAAATTTTTTCATTAATAATAAAAGACTAATTAATTTTTTCAATAATCAATAACCACAATATATATTGATATAATATTTTAATATTTTATAATTTCATTATCCTTTTTTTTTCTAAAATTTTAATTATCTTTTGAGTACTATGTATATGAGTATTACATCTACTATATTTGCCATATAAATTTTTATTTTCTTTTTCAAATTCAATATTTTTTTGGATAGTGGTAAAAATTAATATTTTGAGCAAAAGACATTTAATGGTCACTGATTAATGAAGAATGGTCACTGATTAATGAAGTTTCTCTCTTTTTTCCATTTAGGTAAATTTATGGTTTGAGCAAAATATATTATTTCAATTTGCAAAAGCAATATTTATGTTTATTGTTTTTAGTTTAGTTAAGAAGATGAATTTATTATTTTAAATTTGTTAGGGTAGAATTATTTTATCATTTTTAAATTTATAGAAAAGGTTGCATTAATAGTTTTTGTTATAATAGTCAAAGACTAAAAAAATATATTTTTTTAAGAAAAAAAAGTAAACGATACATATTATTTCTTTTATTATATAATCAAACTTAATTTGTATCAATTATTTATATATTTTTGAAATTTTCTTTATAATTTTTGTCATTTTTCATGAATCTTTTAATTTATCAAAAAATAACTTTATTAATGAATAACGTGATACGATTGTTTATAGTCTATAGATGAAATATTATAAACAACAAATAAAATAATTTTTAAATAAAAAATAATATAACTCTTTCATAATAAATCATATAACTATTAACCCGCACAATGTGCGGAGATACAACTAGTTTATAAGAAAAATGAGAAATTAAACCTTAAGCTTAAGGCTTAGTACCATAAAATCTTTAATGGGCTCTATGGATTAATGGGACCCGAAGACCTAATCCACTTGGCACGCAAAATGAACCAGTGTGGCGGGATGCATAATAGAAAATTCCATACCACTCTTGACACTGTCTCGATGCAGGGCCCGAGAAATCCAGTCACAACAAAGGAGTTCGATAAATTCTAACATTTAAACTCACATGATTGAAATAGAAATCGAAAATAATTGTACATCTGAGACTCAAAATTTACTTAAAATCTTTTATCATTACTGAGCCGTAATTAAGATAAAAATTCAGCGTCTACGCACAACTTCAGATTATATGTATTTTCGAAAACCTTGGTAAAACCAACTCATCTAGCTCCTTGACCTCCCCTTGCATTTATCAACAGTTGAGGAGCATGAGAAGCCTCAGCCTCATAGACACTTGGGTGAGACACTAGACCAATGATTCGGAGGATCTATTGAAACACATTCCCATCATTAGCTTCTTTGGCCTCCCACCTTCTGGACATGAATAACTGCTTGAGAAGTACCCTTTGTTTTGCTAAAATGTAAGCCACTTTTCCTTTATCTCTTTTTTTAATTAATTAATTAATAAAAATTAACTAACTAATAATATAAAATAAAATAAATGAATTTGAGCTATAATTAAATAAATACACAATTAAATGATTTAATCTAAGCTCAATCTGAAAACTATAGTCCAAGTCCCAAAAATCACAAAGTAGATTCAATAATCTCAAAAATCAAATTTCTCTTATTTGTTTTGAATAAATCTCTCTCATGTATAAATCAAATCCTCAAATTCCTCTTGTTTGTTTTGGATAAATCTCTCTCATATATAAATCAAATCCTTAATCTCCTTTATGCATTAGATGCTTGGGTGAAATTCAAGGTAAAAACTCTTAATTTTTCTATTTATTCTAATCAACTTTTGCTTCTTTTAAAATCAAATTTTTGTTGGTTGTTTTGGATAAATTCTCACATACAAATCAAATCCGTAATTTCTCTCTCTATTTGTATGATACTTGATGAAAATTCGAGGTAAACTTTTGTTTCTCTTAGTAATTCCCAGTATTCTTCATTTTTTTAAATATTTGAAGAGAAGAAGTATTTAAAACTTGAAGATGATAGATTTTTATTGGCTCTTATTTGAATCTTATTTTTATTTTTAATTATGCGATAATGTTAATTTATGTGTCTAATCTTGTGATTTTTTTTCTATTTTGGTATCTGAACGGAAAATGTTATCAATTGAGTGTCTGAGCTTTTAATTTTTTTCAATTTGGTATCTCCTGATGACGCAGACAATTAAAAATTACATCAAGATTATGCAGAATCCACTTTTGCCTTGCTGGAAGCTCATTTGATCTGATATTTAATCCACATCGTGATGCCAACATGGCAAATGATTGGAAATGACCATCCTAACCTTATTTAGTACTTGCAACCCTTAATAAAACTATTATGAAAAGAAAAAAAAAAACTTGATTTTTTTTGAAAGCTCTTAATATTCTTATCATTATTCTTATTTTATATATATAAAGGAGAAACGTTATTTTTTTCTATATGTTGATATAACACTTTCTTAAGAAAGTGAAATTAATAATATTTGAGTATTGTGATTTATCTTTTTTGTGAATGTTTAACACTACAAAAAATTTGCTCATTTGCGACCGAAAAATTAGTCGCAAACTGTAAAAAATCGGTCGCTAAATTAAATAAATAAATAACAAAATGCCTATAATTTCAATCAAGTAGATTACTATTTAGCTTTCTATAATTCCCCTTTCTCTTAGGATAATGTATTTGTGATTGAAAAAATTCAATGAATTATATTATGAATTTTATATTTATATTTTTTAAAATCCCAGCTTTCCTTAATGATTGAATATTAATAATCAAATGCAAGCTAGTTTCTGCGATGAATCTAAATAGTGTTATCAAGGCAGCCAGAAAATAAAAAAACTAGCATTTCAAATAATACACAGAGGCAGTCCTATTAGAAACTGAAAAAATTGAATGCAGGCATAAAAACAAGCTATTTGTCTACCAAACTGAACAGAAAACATAATAAAAACAAGATGTTTTCTTTGTAAGCTAAGAACTCCAGAAAAGAAAACATAATAATATCACGGATACATTGAACATATATTGAACAGCAAATCCCACAAGAAAAATGAAAAAAAAGAAAAAATTCACATTCACATTCAAAAAATAAAAACGAAATACACAAAAAACGACATTGCATTAACATTCAACACGAAATACACAAAAAAAAAAAAAAGGACAGAAGGACGCGTACCTGACTAGGCGAATGTGAACGAAGGAGGAGGAACAATCTCCGTCGACAACGGCTTCTCCAGCCACCGGCGCTTCAACAGAGCGGAGAAGGAGGCGACTGGGCTAGGAACGGCTGCGACAAAGAGTAGAAGGGGAAAGAAGGAGGTGTTGCGCTCGCGCAAGGTGACCAAGGGTGTATAAAGTCCTATTTTTTTGCAACCAACAATCTATTAAAAAATTGATCGCAAGTTTTATTCATGCGATGCCATTTTATCAGAGAAAATTGCGACTGAATTGCGTCCAACTTCATCGGTCGCAAATATATTGGTCACAAATTGGTCACAAAATAAAAGTTAAATTTGGCACCTACCTGCAGCGCGCAATTTTGCAACAAGATTTTAAACGGTGGCAAATCCATCTCAAAATCGATCGCAAAGTGGTCTCAATACGGTCGCAAAATCAAAACCAAACTGGCGGAAATTATTAGCACTAGAATTAGCGACGGATATTAAGTCGATCGCTAATCCATCGCAAAATTTGTCGCCTTTTGATCATAAATCCGTCAGTGTATATTTAATCTCCCATTCATCGCAATTGATTGCAATATCATCATAAAATTGCAACCGATTTGCGTCGGTTGCAAAAATCGGACAAAAACGCGTTTTTCTTGTAGTGTAAGCATTTCTCTTTTTTTTATCCACTTTTCTCTCCCATCATTTACTTTTCAACAACTAATTATCTTTTCATTTTTATAAATTTTAAATTCATTTAATTATGGCAATATAAAAAATTTAAATATTTCAATTATATTTTTTAGATTTTCATAATTTACTTATATGTATAAAGACTTATATTAGTTTTTGAATTCAAATCAAATATACTATTTGTTTTTTTGTAGAAATCAAATATGTGATAGAAAAACAATACAATGTCTAAATCTTTAAATTTTCATAATTTACAAATATAAAAATTTTTATTTTTATATAGTCTAAACTTCAAACCAAATATAGTATGTTTAAATTTTTAATAATTTGAAAAATATTAAAAAAAGTCGTGTGTTTCAAAAATACACATTATTTTTTATTTGTTTGGTAATGATTTTAAATTTTTGAGTAAATTATTAGGTAAAATTTTTATTTTTCTTCTTATGATAAGTAACCTATCAACGTTCGAGAATATTCTCATACAATTTAAAAACAATAAGATAAAATGATGAGTAGTATTCTTCTTTTTTTTTTTCTCTCTCTCTTTTGATTTGTTTGATTATGATTTTTAAATTTTTTGGTAAATTATGAAGATACAAATTTAGTTTTTCTTCTTATCATAAGTTGAATATTTTCAAGTCGATAATATTTGATATCTTTAAATTCAATTTATTGTTGGTATGACTATATCGAATTTATCATGAAAAAGGCTATAGATTTTTTCATGAAAAAAGTTACCTATGTGCTTTTTCTTATTTTGATTTAAAATTCAGAGAATTTGGTTGGTGTGAAATTAGTGGTTTCATCTTTTAATTTTTTTTTTTTTTTTGCTGATTGAAAATTCGAATATTTATATATCATCATATATAAACAAAAATTTCAAGATTCTGTTTGAAATATGTTTTATGCAATGATGAATTAACTATTATGTTTTAGTAGGTTTTTTAATTATATACTTTCAATTAGATAAATCTCTACAAACATAAAAATTAAGTATTTATATTATTTTAAATACCTACAACACTTTATATCTAATAATAATTTCAGTCACTTTTCTCTAAAAAATGAATTTACTTTTTCTCTAAAAAATGAATTTCTATAATTTACTCAACATATATATCTTATATTGAAATAAAAAATATAATTATTATATAACTGAATCATGTGCAACCGCCCAATATATCTATAATTGAATTTCATCATGTACTGTATCATGTCGACTCAGACAAATCAAGAGATTCTCACTCAAAAATCAATAAATAAATAAATATATAAACATTAAAATTAAAAAAAAAAAAAAAAAAAAACTAGTAACTTGAATCTTCATCCATGTTACTGTATCATTGTCGACTCAGACAAATCAAAAGAGGATTCTCACTCAAAATATCAATAAATAAATTACATATATAAAGCATTAAAATTAAAAAAAAAAAAAAAAAAAAAAAAAAAAAGAAGAAAATCTATCTTGGGCCTTCTTTTTTAACAATGTCAACACTTGGGCTAAGATTTGGCATTTCCATTGCAAAATGAATCTTCACAAAATTATTTGATATGATTTTTTATTACCTTCTACTCTCTCTGTTCCTTTTTGTTTGCTTGCTATTTATTTTTTAAATGTCCGAAAATATTTGCAAGGTTTCTAAATTTAAATATATAAATAATTATTTTTTCCATAATAATTTTTATAATTGTTCATTAAATGAAAGGCTTTTAGTATCTTAATGAGTTATTTAGGGTAAAGAAGCGCAAAATGACTTTTGTTGACTAAATTCTTAATTACACATGTTTTGTCAATTTTAGTATCTTAATGAGTTATTTAGGGTAAAGAAGCGCAAAATGACTTTTGTTGACTAAATTCTTAATTACACATGTTTTGTCAAACCATGCAAACAAAATGAGACGAAGAGAGTATTTTGTATTCACATCAGGACTTAGCCAAAAATAACGTATTGTTGAACCACTGCCAACTTGCCTTGCCATTAGACTTGATTCTCTATCTAATAGATTTTCATCGACCAAATCTGATGACCCACTACGCGAACTATTAAAACTTGCCACTCTAACATAGTCACCGTTCCTTATAAACTTCTGTGATAGCATTTTAAATGGTAGCATCGGCAATATCAGAATCAAAGGTGTCGGCGGAGATATCAGAATCAAAGGTGATGCATTGTCACTTTTCATATTCTCTTGACTCTCTTGAAATTATTTGTTGTCTTAACTGTACTGGGTGATTGATGAGTCATGATTGTCCCTACTTGGGCAATGGTGCTTGATGCTCAAGATTCCAGTGGTGATGTCATATTCTGAGATAAAACTTATGAAACCTTGATTGTGCAAGAAAATGAATACATAACTGTTGGAGATGGTGACAGTGGTGGTGGTGGTGCAACTGAACGTGGAGGTGGAAGTGGAGATGGAGATGAAGTTGGGGAGGGTAGACTAAATTAATGATAGGTAAGGGTTAAAGCATTTGCCACATTGGCATGATGATGGATTAAATGTCAGATTAAATAAGCTTCTGTCAATGCAAAAGTGGATTTCATATAGTCTTAATAAAATTTTCAGTTGTCCGCATCATCATAAAACACCAAATTAAAAAAAAATTAAAAGTCTAAACACTTGATTGACAACATTTTCCATTCAGACAATAAAATAGAAAAAACTCATAAGTTCAGGCACCAGAAATAACATTGGTTGAAGGGAATCAGTGATTGTGAGAGTGAGGCTGAAAATTTATAATCTATAATTATAGATTTTTAAATATTGTTTGGTTCTTATAAAGTGTCGTTGGAGGGAAATTGATTTTGGGGCAAATTTTAGGGCTTTTAAAACTGAACTATTATTTTTCTAGTTAATTTTTGGAAGTTCTGCAAATTTCTTTGATAATTTGATGCAATGTGGTTTTTAGATCATTCTATGTATTTGATCCTTGATGACTACCAAGTTATATCTGCTCCTTTCCACTTGAAAATGTTCGACCAACTTTAGGGCAGAATGGTCTCTTAAAAACTTGAGGATAAAATAAAAGTCTAAACTTCAGAGGTAAAAATTATGCATTAGACTTAAAAATTAACTATACATTTTTCGTCCATCCTAATATTTCACTCTCCTAATCAAACTCTTGGTTTAACAATTTAATTAGTTTCTCGTCTTTCCCACATTACTTGATCATTCTATTTATTTTTTTCATTAATTACCAGTGAAATATCATTATCATCCCTATTTGATGCACATACTAATTAAGTGAGATGTAAAAGCCTCAAAAAGAAATCATCATTTAATCCCTCATCATAATCAAATATATCAAGTAGTGTAACCGAAATAAAATCAAAGAACTATTGAGATATATATTTATTACGGGTATCTCAACATTTATTTATTATTTTATTTTATTTCAAAAAACTCTTCATTTACAAAGGCGATATTTTTAAAACAATCGAGCCCTTTTCTTTTTAAAAAATGATATATTATTTTGGTAAGATTAAATAAGTCGCCACCCTCTTTATAGACAGCATACATGCCTTAACACAACGAATTGCATCCCACGTGAAAAGAACTTGACTCATATACCAGAGTTTAGATAAAGAAGTTGGATGCAACCTTGGAATGTGTTAGACACTGGAAATCCTCCATTGTTTGTCCATGTATTCATTTTAAAGTATTAAGATTGAATTATTGAGATGCAAAAATCATTTTATTCGTAATAATTTTCCATGAACCCATTTTTGCACAAATGAAGTTTCATTGTATCGATGTCTAAGAAGGCTCTATTTCGACACTTCTTGTGATTACATGGTGTTTTCGCACTGCCCCCGAGCGACCCGAAAAACCGCCCGATTCTTGTTTTTGATTTGGAAAAAGATCTTTGTTTTTTAACAATTGGTGACAAAACATTTTAGGATACGATGCCGATAGATCGATCTTATAAAACATTTGAGTCGCCACCCCATTTTTTCGGCAATGGGATCGTTTCCAATTTTAAAAGTGACTTCATTTAAAACCTAATTTTATTTAAGGCCAATTTAGAAAACTGGTTAGGCGCACCAAGTGCTATTCTAGATAAGGAAATTGCGTATGTCGGCCTGTTGGAAGCCGACGCTCGGAAAACCGGCCTCTTTTAACCTACAATTTCTAATTTATTTTAGTTTAGAAAAGCCAATTTATTTATACAAACCCAATCCGAATAAATCGAACTGAGTTCCTATGTGGAAAATTATTTAATCATCCCAAATAAAAAATTATTTAATCGTCCCAAATAAATTCACTCATTGCATTCATAATCATTCTAGCCACACCAACCATTCAACCCACAGCAGTCAAGTTAGAGTAATCAAAAGACCCGCTCTTGCCTTATGGTTAAAGGCGGGCCACAAACCGAACCTAAAATACATTCTACCCAATTTAAATCCAAAAAACCCTAAAAACCCGAAAATCATGCATAACAATAAATTAATGTACTTGACTTGATTAAACCACAATCTGCCCACAATTGATCGTTTCTTGAATTATAAAAAGAATTGAATATTTATTTGATTGTACAAAATTATTATTTTAAAAAGGATAAAATTACTTCTAGACCCCTAGAACAGTCGCGTCATGCAGCTGTTCTATGGAAGAACAGTTGCGTGACGGATCCAACAGTTGCATGACGCAGCTGTTCGTAACTTGGAAAAACCTTCAGATTCATTAATCGTTTATTTCAAATACAAGATTTAAACAAGAAAATAAAAGTGAAATAAAATCATAAACACGAACAGTTCCGTCACGCAATTAGTCGGGGCAATATAGCTATATTTTGGACATGAACAGTTCCGTCACGCACCTAGTAGCTGCGTGACGCAACTGCTCTGGTCCGTAACTACCTTTCAAACAACCTTTTCCTCTGGTCCGTAACTACCTTTCAAACAACCTTTTTTTTACGTTTTCCTTTTATCAAAACTTGTTTTAATATAACTTAGAAACATCCAATAATGGGCAGGGTATCGTTTAATTAGTATCACATTACTAAAACACCAACAAAATAAATAATAATGAATTAATAACTAAAAATACCAAGAAAAGCTTTAGATATTTATCTAACCCTCAGATTGAGGATTGCAAACAATCTGAACGTCTTAAGGAACGAGATTTCAAGGCCCCAGAAGTCTTTGTTCACCAAGTTTTAACAAATAATTCTTTCTCTTTTTGTTTTCTCTCTTTTTTCTTTTTTTGTATGATTTTCGTTTCAACTTAATTGATTTCTAAAAGCTGTTTTTCTTCAAGATAACTCAAAAGAGTTTTTGCAGAAAACTTAGCCGCAGTTGCCTTTTTTACGCTCTCAAAAATTCCTCCCCGAATAAGATAAAAAACGCAGTATTTATATGGGTAGGTCAACAGAGGATAGCTGCGTCACGCACCTTATAGCTGCGTGACGCAACTCTACTATAAATCAGACTTCCTTGAATTGGTTTAAATCGATCCTTGGTTTTATAGCTGCGTGACGCAACTCTACTATAAATCAGACTTCCTTGAATTGGTTTAAATCGATCCTTGGTTTAAAGACTTCCGGATAACCATGATTCCTCATTCTGTGTCCTCGTATCCTTATTGGGTTAGGTGGGGGCATAAAAATACGCGTCAACAATAAAACATCATTATTCACTCACATGATAGACCAAAATCCATCCAAAGAAAAAGGGAGGAGAAAAGAATTACAAATCCGTTGGGTCTTAGTTACATTCTACCTAATCACGCAATAACTATAATATATAATAAGCATAAAATAAGAAATATATAATAAAAATATATATAATAAGGAAGCAATCAATAATCACAGTAAGAACCATAATATAATAAGCAAACAATCGATAAGAACCATATAACCATAATATATGATAAGCATAAAATAAGAACCATATAATCATTTCCCCATATTCCCAATAATTATAAGTTGGATTCATGAATAATGAGTTTATTAATGAACTCATAGAAACCAAGTAATAACCATAAATATATAATAAGCATAAAATACGAAACATATAATCAAAATAATAGAACATCACAATCAATAATTACATATGTAAATAAAGAATCAAAGCAACAATCAAATTATCAAGCGGCACAAAGTCAATAATCATGACAAAGGCAATCAATATAATGAAAGCATAAAACATCAATAATAAAAGCATAAAAAAAGTTATAAACACACAACATAGGTAATTTACTGTAATGAAAGCAATTTAATTTAATAACAAATCAAAATATCACAGGCATATAGTAATCTAAATTTTAAACAATCATGGATTATAGTTCAAGCATTTGATGTTCTTTTTTTGAAAGATAGAACAAATATGACTATCACAATTAAAATCCATCTTTTTTATTGATTTAAATGGTTCCATTAGCTCTGAAACATTATTTAGACCTTAAAACTTGATGTCAGAATCAAATGAAACGTGCTTCTGGATAGAAATCACGTGCGCCCCATGTAATGACGTGCGTCATTTCTCGGGATGTGTCTGGTTTCACAGACCAAAAGTACAAAACAGATTATGAAGAACTTCAAAGTTGTTTAGTTGAGAGGAAACTGTGTGCGGCCCTAGAAGCGGCGTACGCCATTAGGCACAACCGCACACCTCTAAGTAGCTGGGTGAGGCGTTTCTCAGCTGCCAAACAACCTAGGACGATCCTAGGTTTCCTCACGTCTAGACTTTTAAGAAGTGGTTTTTGACCCATAAAGAAGAAGAAAATTGTATTAAAAACTAGTTTAATGGGTTGTTTGGTAAAAAATAAAAAGGATGTAAAATGGAGGTGAAAATGCTTTAGGATTCTCAAAATTCCTTGTTTAGTTTGGATGAAGATATTAAAAAGAATGTAAAATAAATTTATTTTGCAACCTTTTTACCTATTTTCTCTCCATTTTGAGGAGAAAATAAATAATACGTCGTCTGTCCCAAAAAGATAGTCCATCTTTCCTTTTTGGTTTGTTCCAAATATAGTCCACTTTCCTTTTTTCCATTACAATTAATCCTTAAATTATCTATTAGACCTTTATTAAATTTTATCTTATTTTCAATAACCCTCATTAATTCTACTTATTATTCTAATATAATAATTGTTCATGTGTTATTTAAAATGGATGTAATATAAAAATTATATAAATAAAATTGTCCTTTAACCATAATAATTGCTACTTTTCTTAATCTGTGCAAATAGAAAGTGAACTATTTTTTTTGGGACGGAGAAGTAAAACTTTAAATTTTTACTTTAATCCTTATTTTACTTTCTCCCACTTCCCAAATATAGCATAAACTCTCAAATTTTACCCTTTTAAAGCAAAAGAACACTTCTCAAACTTAAAGGTTCAAAAACACCTTCAAAATCCAAAAAGCTTGATCCAATTCGAGTTTAAAAACTTATGAATTAATAATCAACGATCAATTTCGTTTTCTCTGTGATTAATTTGGTTCTTATCACAAACTCAATAGTTTTCTCAATGAAAATCAAGTTTTCAATATATTAAGTTTTCTCAATGAAAATCAAGTTTTCAATATCAAAACAAAGGTTTTGTATTGTAAAATGAGTTTTCAATGATCCAAATCCCAAAATCCCTAAGATATTTTTATGGGAGAAAGTGAGGTGCAAACCCTAATCCTTAGGGGGCAAAAGCCACTAATGGGCCCTATGGGTTAGGGGGACTCATTTTATGAAAATCCAGTCCAATGGCACGCAAAACAAGATGACATGCCAGGAGACGAAATGAATGGACTTGTGTCGCGTCTTGGACACTGTCTCGATGTGGGACCCCAAAAACATAGTAACACAAAAAGAACCCAATAATTTCATCCTCAATATGGGTTATCGGATCAAAAATCGGGTTTAATCAAATGTCCAAGACCTGATTCTTACTAAATACTGATCCATTCTCGGAACAAAATTTAAGCGTCTAAATTCTAAAAAATAAGAATATTGACTAGTGTATTTGAGTCTAACCAAAAGACTATAGAGTGATTCACTCAATTGAATTATACACTTCGGACTTAAAACTGAAACATATAAACTACAGTTAATTTATAGTAAGATATATATTTTTGGAAGTTTCATAAGCAATTCAGTTATGCCCCAAACAATGCAGGGTTATCAAGTAGTATTAAACTAATAGAGACTTCAAGAGTTCTCAGCAATATTTTTTAAAATATTCTCCCTTTCTCAGTCTTGTCTACTTTTAAGATCTAGATATGCTAACTTTTTATTAAGAACTACTGCAACTAGTTTGAGATTTAAAAGAGAGCGCGTGCCGTTGTTATTGTTGTTTAGACCACAAAATCCTCTCCTTCTTTCTTCAATTTTTTCTTTTTTTGGGGTTGGGGGGTTGAAAGAAACTCAAATTTCTGTTCCAACTCAGGTCCACAGAGCAATATACACACTTACTAAGCCGAAAAATTAAAAATTTCAACAACTTAATTGGAGAAAGCCACGCAAATATTTAGTGTTCCACAATATACAGCACTAAAGCATGACCTATCCATACCTGCTACTTGTTATCTCCATTCGTGTTAGCATTTTTACCACCATTTTGACTGCCAATACCTTTAAGCTCAGCATAACCTGGTGCTAATTTGGGTGGTGGCTGCACAATTGGAGAAGGCCCTGATGAAGGTGTGGACCGAAATGGCCAGGTGATTGTACTCACACCCGAAACTGGGGGGCTTGAAAATTGATTTGGCCTGCCCACAACTGTGGAGTCTTTATCCATTTTCTGCTTCTCTACCTTATCTTCCAACTCATGACAGTTAGACTGCAACTCATTGATATCGCCTCGAGTTGCATTCTGATTTTTCTCTCCTGGTATCCTAACTCCAGAAGTTCCAAATTGAAGCCAGGGCTGCCTAAAATTCTGCCATGGAGGGGCATGGGGACCACGAGAATTACCATTACTCGCAGCATCTTCTTTAGTCCTCAGCAACACATCATTTGCTTTATTTGGTTTATTTTCTGGTTGTTTATCTTTGTCGGAAGAGGATGGTGTTAGTTCAACTGGGTCAATTTTAGGTGCAGATGAACGACCTGAGGAAATTGTTGTAGTAGGAAACGCTTTCTCAGGAGGAACAGCAGGTGTATAATTGGATGGGAGTAGATCATCCCAATTCTCCAACAGTTCCTTGTAGACTTTTCTGAGGGTGACTTCAGTGAGCCCTGTCACCTTACAAATCTCTGCCTGTGTCTTCCGCTTGTCTTCTAATTGGCATGCTAGATATATAGCAGCTGCAGAGATGCTAATGGGATTCCTCCGAGTGCAGAAGCATTTGTTGATAACAACTTCTCCAATGTGAGTTGCCAATTCCTAGCACAATTAGTCAAAAGCAACTGACCAAATATGATCAAATGAAAAGCCAAGGCAGTTGAAAAGAAGTCCAAAATCATACTATAACAGTTATGTTTTCTTCCTTTTTTTTTTTTTTTTTTTTTTTTTTTTTTTTAGTCCCAAAGCAAACTGACCAAGTATGAATCAAATGAAAAGCCAGGCAGTTTGAAAAAGAAGTCCAATCCATACTATAACAGTTTTTATGTTTCTTCCTTTTTTTTTTTTTTTTTTTTTTTTTTTTTTTTTTTTTTTTTTTTTTTTCAAATCCTGACATTGATTTTATGATTAATGTTTTTAGCTCAGTGCAAGTATTCAGAAAGAATCTCTTCCTATGGATAAAACAAATATCCTGCACAATCCATTTATAGTCATTAAAAAGCAAGATTACCATCATCAAAATGACTATTAAGGACTCCATAATTCAAATAGCTACGTGAATCACGTAGTACAGTTGTTACTTGTATGAAGGTTTTATCAACATTAACACCTCAACTTGCATCTGCAAATTTGTGAAATTTGTGCAAATTTATATTTTCCTTTAATTTTCTTCTTCTTTCCCAGTGAAGGTAGGATTTTAATGTTATCATCCTCCGGAACACTTTCACTTCTTCAAACACAATTAAAATTTTAGCTAAAAACCCAACGTTTTCAAACTTGACAAGTGAAGTCCTGCAACAAAGTACCTGAGCAGATTTGTTCAATTGGAGGAGTGTGCAGAATCTAGGCATATGGACTGAAATGGAATTGCTATTAATTGGCTGACTAAGTTGTAGAGCTTCTCCTAATATCTTGATGTACTTCCCAATCTCCTTCTGAGGAACATTGGCAGCAATTGAGATTTCCTGTTACATCATTACTAGTTAAATTAGACGAAACTCAAAACTGAATTTTTTTTCAAGACCACCATGACTGCTTAAATATAATTATATTCTTATATGAGCAAGCAGAGCATCTAATCCTAATGAGACGAATTATGCAGTATTAAGAAGCAAAATGTAGTTTAAGCTGAAACTAGTTTCTGTCAACTATGAAACGTAATTTCTTATCAATTTTAGGATTCATGACTGTAACGACAAAGTTAAGCAATTGCTAAAATAATAACACTACATATGCCTAATCTCTTTTCTCTTCTTTCGTTTCCTTTTCCTTTCATTTCCTCCCACTTCTCAAACCAAATACCACCTAACACTGCCAGTAAAGAATGGCCTTCTAAAATCTCAAAGAAAGTAAATTTTAAAAAAATAATAATAACAATAATAACCTATATATATATATATATATATATATATCTATATACATGGAAGACTTGCCTCTCTATTAAACGAATAAACAGACATCATTTATGATATATATATATATATATATCTATATACATGGAAGACTTGCCTCTCTATTAAACGAATAAACAGACATCATTTATGCTCACGAAAAACTTGTTTGAGATTGATCCACAGAAGAGCTAGTGCAAATTGAAAATATATTGGAACAAACAAGTAGAGAAGCAGGGATGACTAAAAATCACAAACAAGTTTATGTAACAATTGAATAAGATTCAAGCTATGGCCGCACCAATGAGAAGAAAAGCATGGGATTAAAGAGTTGGACAATGAGCTGAAACAATTAGTTAAGCCAAGTGGTTAGATATTTACTAGTGTTAGTAGTTTGTTAAGTGTCAGCCTGATCCACTCTTTTTTCTGACCATTTCATAACCTGTTGTTCCTTCTCTGCTCACTATGAGTTTCAAATGGAAGCTTCAGTCAAAATATATTCTCCATTTAAGCATTAAAACAATAAACAAATAATTTCTCTCTAAAGGTTCTGTTGTTCTCTTTCTCTAATTCTCATCTATTTTCCCTCTCTTTCTCTTTCTTTCTCACTTGCCAAACACCTAGCTAGGCAACAGGTTGTAACATTTGGTATCAGATCAGTTTTGATCCTAGGGATTGTTTCTGCTATTTTTTTTTTTTTTTTCTCTCTTTCACTCTCTGATTCTCTTTCTCTTCTCCTTTTATCTTCTTTTATTCTTCACTCCTTTTAAATCTGATCTTCTTTGCCCTAAATTTCTTTCTATCTTCTCTATTTCTCTGTATCCCATCTACAACAAAATACCCATTCAAAAATGAAGATTTTTGGAAAATTGAATAAAAATTGTATCAAATTGATAGAGAGATTTGGTTGAATTCTAGAATTGTTGGATCATGCCAATGAATGAACACATAGATTGAAATTGCTTTCAAGAAAATTGATAAATGTCAAAAGGAATATCTATTGCAACAAGAAAATTCCAGTCCCAGAGAAATCAATTTGAGAATTGAATATGCTATGAGTACTGACCAAGAACCAGCTCCGGCCATTTTGGAAGAAGATAAAAAGGGCAACACATCAATGTTGAAGAATCATGATTATTTCAATTTTGGAGACAAAGATCAAGACCCGATACTGATTTCACTACAATGTGAGTTTCCAGCCTTGGGAACATTGATCCAGCAGTTGAAAGTGACAACATCAAGAGGACTGATATGGTTTGTAGTGCAAATCAACAAGATCTTGGACATAGTTTCAAACCTCTTGAGCATTTTGGTGATGACCATCATTTTACGCCAGCAATGGTATTTGTTCATCCCAAAACTGTTAGATTTTGAAAATAGCCTGAAATTGGTTGTGTTTCTTATTGTTGCAAATTTTTTTTTTGATAATTTGGTGATGAAGACTTATGAAACCATGAAGGAGAGGTAAATGCTAGGATAATGTTTCAAAATTATGGTAGTCATAAATTTGAGGTGAAAGCAACTGACTTCGGAATATTCAAAGAAGATAGATGGAGGTGAGGAAAAGGCTGAAGTCAGCGAAAGAAATTGTATTTTTTGTCTATATGAGCTGCCTGCTTTCAAGCTAACTGTAAAACTGCCAATATGAAGTTTAGAATGAGTGGCCATTCAAGCTGCTGAATTTTTTTCTACATTAATGAGAATTCTGTTCTTAAAAGTTATGCTGCTCTGATCTGGGCATTGATATCAATTTGTGTTACTTGCTCAAAGAAACAGAGTTCGAGATTTGTAGAAGACAAAAGAAGAGATCAAAATCATTGTCTAACGAAAGTTCACGCCTTCAAGTTGCATTGATATCAATTTGTGTTACGCATTGATATCAATTTGTGTTACTTGCTCAAAGAAACAGAGTTTGAGATTTGCAGAAGACAAAAGAAGAGATCAAAATCATTGTCTAACGAAAGTTCACGCCTTCAAGTTGTATGTAAAAATGGAAATATGAAATCAGAAATTATTGGAAGCTTTAATAATCTAATAAGCTCTTGAAGCTGGGTTCTTCCAATCTTAATGGGAAATATTGGAATGTTAATCCAGAGCAAAGGAAAATGATTTTTGGCACTTTGGTTGCTATGATGTCTACATATGGGGAACAAGCATCCATCGTAAATGGAATTAAAATAAGAGATCCATGCTGACGCAGGGGAAAGGTGTAGGGCTGTCAGTTTTCAACACGTAAGCTAGAATAGGATTGATCATAGGTGGAACAGTAATCAGTAATTAAGTTTATAACCTTTGAATTAAAATTATGAGAAAAATAAGATGATTTACAATACTACTGTGCTGTATTTATAGTGATAAATCCTAACTAGACTAGGAATCCTACTTAAAGAAAGAATTAAAACTCTACTCCTATTCAATGATAAAATAGTAAATCCTAATCAAATAAGGAAACGGAAAACTAATGCAAATCTGAAATAAAACAGAAAACTAATGCAAATCTGAAATAAAACAGTAAATTAAATAAAATCCTAGTTGTGCTAGGAATCCAATTAGGACTAGGATTGCTCCTGCATCATTCTCCCTGGGTTTGAAAAAGAATCGGCTCCGATGAGTAAACCTTAAAGATCCTTCAAGAATGCATAACTTATTCCCTTTGAATAAATAACCATCTTGCAATCGGTATGTCAGACTTTCAGCTTCTGAAGAATGCAGCAAATCAGCCTTTATTTTGCCAAAACATGAATCTGAATCATACTGGTTTTTCAGTTCTTCAAAACCAGTAATTTGGGTGCTCAAAATTGACAAAATTAGGGATCTTCTCAAGGCCTGATGATCAGAAAAAACCACAAACTCACAATAAGCTAAGTAATGTTGCCAATGTCGAATAGCTGAATAGCCTCGTACCAGGCTAGAACTCTAAATCATAAGTTGAGTAACACTTCTTAGCTTTCAGACAAGCTTCTCACGTAAAAAAACTCGAGGTCTGCCCTCTTGGCTAAAGACAGCTCCAATCCCCTTCATGTGAAGCGTACATTCGACATAAATAATTTCTCAAAATCTGGAAAAGTGCAAGAACAGGTGCTCTAGTCATCAAAACTTGATTCTTTCAAATGCCTTTTGGTGCAGAATTTGTCCACTCAAACTTTTCTTCTTTCATAGATTCAATTATAGGAACTCAATAATTGAATAGAAATTTGTGGATAAATCTCTACAGAAAGAGCCAAACCATGAAAGCTTCTAACTTCTTTGTTATGGATTGCGGTGCTGGCATTCGGTAATTGCACGAACCGTTTCTTGATCTGGTTTAATCCTTAGCAGACCAATGTATCCTAGGAATACCACTTCTGGTTGCAGGAAACTGCATTTTTTCAGGTTTATGTGCACATGTCTTGACGAAGTACTTCTAACACTTGTCCCGCAAGTGTTTTAATGATGCTTCCTCGATGCGGCTAATAATCAAAATGTCATGGGAAAATATACCACAACGGAGAAATTCAAGAAGGTTGAGTTACAATCTGTCATGACTTCATTGAATGTGCTTGGTGCATTGAAAGGCAAATGGCAATTACTAACCCATTCAAAATAACCCATCCGGTGTCTTAAAAGCTGTTTCCATTCATCACCAATGCCTCATCATCACCATGCCTCATTCTAATTTGGTGATGTCCACTTTTAAAGTCAATTTTGGAAAACACTTTAGAACCCGCCAGTTGATCAAGCATATCCTCCAATCTTGGTATTGGAAAGTGATATTTGATTGTAATCTTATTTATAGCACGCCTATCCACACACATTCTCCAAGAACCGTCTTTCTTTGGAGTTAATAAGGCTAGGCTGGCACATGGACTTTTTCTTTCACGCATCAGACCTTTTTCCAATAATTCCTAACCTGTCTTTCTATTTCAGCCCGTTGTAAAGGAGGCATTCGATATGCAGGCAGATTTGGTAAAGCTGCACCTGGTACCAAATCAATAGCATGTTGGATGCTTCTTAATGGTGGCAAGCTTTTCGATACATCTTCACTAATTAACTCCTTGAATTCTTGCAATAATCGTTGAATTTCAAAGGAATATTCAACTGATTTTTCAACCTGGTCAGCTCCTATCAGTTTGCTCACTAAGGCAACTAAGGCATACGTGACTCCCACCTCACTATGCGCAGCTGCAAATTCTTTAACACTTACAAGCCCATTTAATTTACTAGTTGCAGCTCCTTTATTTGGTATTTGCCTTGTTTCTTCTTTGAGAGGATGCAAAGTGTACTTCTTGTTGTCCTTGTAGAACGAATAAGTATTAGGCCTTGTCTTGTGGTCCATATCATGATCATACAACTAAGGTCGTCCCACTAGAATATGCTCAACATCCATTGGTACTACATCACATGGTGCTTCATCTGCTAAATCATCTCCCATTGTGAATTGCACTAAGCATTGAGATGTTACTGGTATCTCGTGCCGTTTCTTCAACCAACCTACTTTGTATTGATGAGGATGTTTTGTTGTAGGAAGCTTTAGTTTATCTACAGCCTCCTTTGATATTATATTTTCCATACTTCATCAATGACTAAATTACACACTTTGCCTTCACAAATAACACGTGTATGGAAAATGCTACACTTCCTCCAGTCTCGTTTTCCTTCTTTGTTCATGGCTGTCATGACTGTTCGAACAACTAAAGACTCACCTTGAGCTGGGTGAACATCAATTTCTTCTACTTCCTCATCATATTCATATCATACATTCATCAAAAATAGGGCTTGGTCCTTCAATCATACTCGGGCTAAATTCACCTTTCCTTTTGTGGACAAGAATGAATGAAGTATGTCCTTTTCTCCAACAAGTAAGAACAATGAACTTGAGGAACTTGAGAATTGTTGCCTCTCCTTATAGACGAACCAGAATTGTTTTGTCCACCATAAGGTACTATACCTTTCCCTTTATCGTTCCCATCAACACTGGTTGTCTCTTCATTGTATTTATCAGTAGCGGCAGCCTCTTTCTCGCTTCGTTGAGTTGTGTGAATCCCTCTTGCAACTCCGAAATTGTTTTGCCAATTGCTTCTGTTTATGGGCCTTCTAGCACCGTAACGAGAAACTCGCTTTTCAGCTGCTAAGGCATATTGGCAAGTATCTTCAAGATTGTGTAATCGGACTATGCCCATTTCATTTCTAAGGGACTGATTCAAACCAGCAAGACAGCGAGAGGTAATTTGTTCATTACTTTTAGATATTCCAACTTGAATGGACAAATTATGAAATTCTGCAGTGTACTCTTCAACAGACATACTATTTTGTTTCAAGCAATGGAACCTTTCATATAATTACATTGCGTAATCAGCTGGTAAAAATTGCTTCCTTAGCTTAGTTTTCATGTGCTCCCACGTGCTGATTTTAAGCTTTCTTTGCCGTGCGCGCTGCTCCTCAACTCTCTTCCACTCTTTGCCGTGCGCGCTGCTCCTCAACTCTCTTCCACCATTGAAGTGCAGTACTCTTCAATTTAAGCTTTACAAAAAGCACTTTCCGGGTTTCAACCATTGGTTTCCATTCAAAATAATTTTCTAAACTAGTTTGCCAATCTAAATAGTCTTCGGCATGCGATTTCCCGTGAAAATCAGCAACCTCAATTTTAACTCCTCCACTATTTAAACCAAGAGCATGAAGTAAACGCTCTTCCAATCCGCCTCGTGCTGCTGGGTTTGCAAGTCCAGCTTCATGAAAGGGGTTTACGTCCTCGACTTCCTCTTCACTCTCAAGAGCTTCTTGAAAATCAAAGTTTTGGTGGTTGCCTTCCGGAGTCTCCATTCGGGCTTCCACGGGTTCCTGACGCTGCGAGGGTTGTACAGCTCGGGTCAAATCCTTAATCATTCGCCATATCTCAGCTATTTCATCTTGTTGGGGCTGATTGCCTCTGCCTCTACCTCTTCCAACCATGGTTTAATTCAGACAAAAAAAGAATCCTAGGATCTGTTTTTGGGCTCTGATACCAATTGACACAGGGGAAAGGTGTAGGGCTGTCAGTTTTCAACAAGTAAGCTAGAATAGGGTTGATCGTAGATGGAACAGTAATCAGTAATTAGGTTTATAACCTTTGAATTAAAATTATGAGAAAAATAAGATGATTTACTATGCTACTAGGGCTGTCTATTTATAGTGATAAATCCTAACTAGACTAGGAATCCTAATTAAAGAAAGAATTAAAACTCTACTCCTATTCAATGATAAAACTAGACTAGGAATCCTAATTAAAGAAAGAATTAAAACTCTACTCCTATTCAATGATAAAATAGTAAATCCTAATCAAATAAGGAAACGGAAAACTAACGCAAATCTGAAATAAAACAGTAAATTAAATAAAATCCTAGTTGTGCTAGGAATCCAATTAGGATTAGGACTGCTCCTGCATCACATGCGTATTCTTAATGACAGATAAGAAGTTGGTTCTTCTTTCTAATTACTGGGCATCATTTCAAATCAGAATTAACAAAGATGGATTAACAGTTGCTGATGATAGAAAAGAGAATCAGAGATGAGAAGAAAAGACGAAGAAGGATTGTAGAGAAATAAAGAGAGAGTGAATATTACGAGAGAGATATTTTTTGTCATTGATCATAATAATAATAATAATAATAATAATAATAATAATAGTAATAATATTGCATTTTATGATCAAAATGTCTGCCAACTAAGCAAAATGTCGGCAATAGAAATTTGACTCAGCTAAACAAAACAAATCAGCAATTGTAATTACAACCAAAAATTGATGACATATTACAATAAAGCTCATCAATTCTGAATAAAATTGCAATTTATTCCTAACAAGTCATGCATTTAGGTCTAACAAATTTTGGCCATTTGCAGGAACTGTTTCAACTTTCAAGTAATCTTGGTTGCTCAGTTTGACACTTGAGGACAAGGATCATCTCAAAAGGGAGGGCAATGTCATGACTGCACTAAAGAGAGGGAAAGCATAGTACCAATGAGTTGGATGATGAGGTGGAACAATTAGTTAAGCCAAGTGGTTAGGCAGTTACTAGCATTAGTAGTTTGTTAATTGTCCCATACAAATATACAAGATATACTTCCCGTTTAAGCATTAATACAATAAATAACTAATTTCTCTCTAAAGATTCCGTTTATCTCTATAATTCTCGTATATTTTCTCTCTCTCTCTCTCTCTCTCTCTCTCACACACTCGCCAAACACCTAGCGAGACGAGGGGTTGTAACAATTCATCATTACTCGAAAGGGTTTGTAACGAAGTCATCATTACTCGAAGGGCTTATCCACTCAGGGGTTGTAACAATTCATCATTACTCGAAGGCTATCCACTCAATAGGCAGCCTGCTTCACATTGATTTCCAGCAAGACACCTAGCGAGACTAGGGGTTGTAACAATTCATCATTACTCGAAGGCTATCCACTCAATAGGCAGCCTGCTTCACATTGATTTCCAGCAAGAAAATGAAATCAGACTCAAATCAAATGAGATCCATAAACAACACGGAATGTGAAGATGCAAGCTTAAAAAAATTGTAAAATTCATATAAGCACATGACCTCCACCTAGTCACAGTTCAGAAAAACTGACTGATATTCTGTGCTTAGCATCATCTCCATAGTCCAAATTGCTCATTATCCATTCATTCTTTAGGCCAAATTGCAGGACATCGCTAACACAACCGCCTAATCACTGACAAGGTATGGTTCCTTTCCAGCCGGAACAATTCAAAACATTGACGCAAAAATGCATGCCAACTTAATGCATATAATATAACGAACAGTCAGTTTGATGAGGCAAATATTAGTCAGTTCAGAACAGAACCAAAATGCTCAACAATGAAATTATGCAGAGAAGCACACTTTTCACAGTAAAACAGAGTAGAAAGAGAAGGATCAAATCTTGACACTGTCTTCGTATTAACAAGAATTAGAAATTTTTTACTTGGAAGAACTGGAAATTTGATGATACCTGAAGGGTTCTGGGCTCCTGGGCCTCCCTAATGGCCTGAACAAGAGCAGCGGTGGCAAGTGCCTCAACGCTGCGGTTTCTCAAACAAGTAGCCGAGCAACAATCCCTAAATAACTGAAATGCATGATCCGAAATATCATAATCTAACCCCAAAATAGAAGCCACGTCAATAATCTGCATATACGCTCTCAGATTATCAACAACCACCGTTGATGAAGTCGAATTCGATGACGAGGTGGTTAATTCAAGGGTGCGTTCCAGCTCAGCGAGGTGGCCGGAGAAGGAAAGGGATGAACGTAGGGAAAGTGGAGTTGGCTCGAGAGACCAAGTGGAGAATGCGGTGATGAAGCCTGTGGGTTCGAATGGGTCCTCCTCGTCTCCTTGGCGAGCATGGCGGGCTTGGTTGTGGAGCGAAGGGAGATCGGAGGTGACTAGGCAGAGAGGATTGTCTTGGGCTCGGATGTGGAAAAGGTGGTAAGGTTGAAATTGACGTTCCTCGACGACACGGCCACAAGATGTGCACTCTGTTATTGATCGGCCAGTGTTTGTGGTGGCACACCGCGCTTGCGACGCCGAACAGTAGGGGCACTTCATTTTGCGAGAAACGGAGAGTAAAAAGCAAAATCATATATACTGACTGACTCAATCATTTGATTGACATTTGCTTACCAAACAATCGTTGGGGGAAAATAATTAATTAGTCTTGAATAATCTAATTTATACTCTTATTTGATCGATATTAATTAAGAATTTTTGAGATTTAATTTTATTAAATTATTTAGTCTTTCCATTTATTTTTTTTCTCATTTTTCGGTTAAAATGTGTGCAAAATGAAAATATCCTTACAGTTATTTAGAAAAAGACGATAATAGCCTGAGTTATCTCCCTGTAACAATTTTCACAAGATGGAAAAACTCCAAAGAAGCTCAAGTAGCAAAAACAATGGCAGAGACTTCCACTCTCACAAGCTTCATAGACCCATAAACTCCTAACTTGAGGAGTTACGAAAAGTGATTTTACCCATATTTCCATATTCAATTTCATATTCACACATACAAGGAGAAGAATCAAACTTTGCAAGTGACTTATTTTACCCTTGAAATTACGAAATTTTACTAATATTGTATCCCTACATATTCTAAAAATAACATTGTTTTTGTGTTTTTGAAATTTATATGCAAGATATTCACTTAACGTGTGGTTAGTATAATATTTGAAACAATAATTTTCATATTTTTTAACTATCTAATAAGTTTTTAATTGATTTAATTTTAGAAGTTTGTGTTGGGCTTCAATATCAATAGTATGCAGCGGAAAAGAGATAGTTATAACAAAATAATTATACCAACAGAGATCCGTTTAAACGATTAAAGTAATAAAATTTCCTTAGAATAATACCTCTTTTGTTGATTCTTTAAAACTTCGATCTACGCGACTAGATTGTCGCAAACAATAAGTTGTCCAAGTATCCAGCCTCTAGTAGTATCCATATGAATGGACAATTGAAAAACTCAAACTATTTTAGATGGTTGAGAGAATAAAGTATATGATGGTGCTAGTTATCTTACGTTCTATGTTTAGTTTTGTGGCTATATACAACAACTCACAGTTAGACTGTATCTTAAACCTTTTATATAAAAACCCTAGGTCATAAATAAATAAATTATAATTAATTATTTAAACCTTTTAAATAAATAAATCATAAATAAAACATTAGGTTTATTTAATCTAAAATTTATAATTAATTATTGTAAACTTTTAAATAAATAAAATCATACAATAAAACAACTAGGTTTATTTTAATCTTAAATTTAATTCTTAAATAAAATTTAGACATAAAATCAATTAAGTCTCAATACTTAATAATTTAGCGAGGAAAAAATTGTTAATTAAAATCTAAATTACAATGTTGTCCTTTAATTTTCACAAAAAACTTATTTTGTAATCAAATCATACTAGATTCGATTTCTTGTTTTTCACTTCTTTCATATTCCATCTTATGTGCCAACCAGTCCCGCCTTAACCATACAGATACTCCAACTACCACAGTGTGACTTCTAGGTGTCTGCAAATGTTGGGCAACAAATATAAATTAAATTAATTAATTATTTGAGGTCAAGATATGTCTAGCAAAATGCCATGACTATTCCACCAATATTTGAAAAGTCAAAAGTGGTTTTTGACTTAATTTTTTTCTGGTAGGCATGATTTTATCAGTGTACATAATATCCCTTCATCATTAGATATTTTTGATTTAGAATTGGACATGACGTTGTGGTCCACTTTAACTTAAATTCATGTCTAGTCTCTCTTAATTTTATCCATTCTTATGTGTGTGACCTTCTAGGTTCTGAATATGTTGGCAACAAATATAAATTAAATTAATTAATATTTGAAGGTCAAGTATATTGTCTAGCAACATGCCATGACTATCCAAATATTTGAAAAGTCAAAGTGGTTTGACTTAATTTTTTAGTGCATGATTTATCAGTGTAATTAATATCCCTTCATCATTAATATTTTTGATTTAGTAATTGGACATGGAGTGTGTCCACTTTACTAAATCATGTTAGTTCTCTTAATTTTAGATATTGATCATTTGAATGAAATTCCAAATCTAATTTGCTAATTTTATTCTATCTTGCATAAGGATTTCTTAATCAATACTAATAGAGAACAATTAGAACATTTTTCCTGATTAACCTAGGGTGATGAATCCTCTCTTATTACACAAGTATCTCTATACAATTCCTACTATGTTCAATAAATCATTGCTTATTATTCATGAATGAATAATGTGAATGAAGAATCAAGATATAGTCATCCCCATACAAGATAGCTTAGTAATTTCAAGTCAAAGAATCACATAGACAACCATCACTTTAGTATTCCATAGACACAAATAACTCTCCATATGGAATTCTCATGCAGGTCAATTCAGTGGATTTGTTTAAATAACAAGCACCAACATATTAGTTCTAGATATCACATAGTTCTCAGCTTATGAGACCAACTGCTTCCCTAAGGAAAGAACATAATATGTAACAGTCTCAACAACTCTAATCTTCGTCCAATAATGAGAAGAACATTGACCAGGAATATTTAGAGATGTTGCTTTTATGCAAAATAAAAATCATAATTATAACCATATTATAACTTACTTTGCAAAGCAGTATTATTTCATGGACTTTATCTTTTACCAAGAATCAATTAATAGAATATAAAAGAAAAATAAATGGCTTTTATTAATAATAAAATATTTATTGCATGAAATATTATATTATAGGGCATATGACTAATAGTCTCCCACTTGCACTAAAGCCCATTACCCATGTGTTTTATCCCATAAGCGTCTATATGTCGATCCTGATTCTTTTGGGACAATGCCTTAGTAAGAGGATTTGTAAGATTCTCTTCAGTGAGTACTCACATTATCTCTATATCCTTCCTCTCAATGATCTCTCTATTCAAATGGAATCCTCTAAGTACATGTTTGGATTTTTGATGAGACCTTGGCTCCTTAACTTGTGCAATAGCCCCATTGTTGTCACAGTATAATGTAACCGGTTCGACAATGCTTGGAACCACACCAAGTTCAGTAATGAACTTCTTAATCCAAACAACCTCTTTCGCTCCCTCTGATGCAGAGATGTACTCAGCTTCAGTTGTAGAATCTGTAGCGGTTTCTTGCTTGGAACTTTTCCAACTCAAAGCTCCACCATTTAGAGTAAAAAGATACCCAAATTGTGATATAATCATCAACATTTGACTGAAAGCTTGCATCCGTGCATCCATGAATTCTTAACTCATTAGTCCCTCCATAAACCAAAAAAGCATCCTTAATTATTTTCAAATACTTCAGGATGGTCTTAACAGTAGTCTAGTGACCTTCATATGGGTCAGACTGATATCTGCTAGTTATGCTTAAAGCATAAGATATATCTAGTCTAGTGTAAAGCATCACATACATTATGGATCCTATTGCAGAAGCATATGTAACCTTTTCCATCTTGCTTCTTTCAACTTGTGTCTTAGGACACATGTTCTTGGAGAGACGTACTCCATGTGATACAGGTAGGTATCCTCTTTTGGATTCCTCCATACTAAACCATTTTAGTAGTTTATCAATATATGTGGATTGGGGTAGTCCTAGCAGCCTTCTACACCTATCTCTAAAGATTTTAATACTAAATATGTAAGTTGCTTCTCCCAAATCCTTCATGGAGAAATTCTTGGATAAGCAAACTTTTACAGATTGCAGCAATGGTATGTCATTTCCTATTATTAATATGTCATCAACATACAAAATAAGAAATACAATCCCGCTCCCACTCACCTTCTTATACATACAAGGTTCATCCACATTTTTAATGAAATCAAACTGTTTGATTATTTCATCAAAACGGATGTTCCAACTCCTCGAAGCTTGCTTAAGTCCATAAATGGACCTTTGCAGTTTGCATATCTTATTAAGAAATTCTTTTAATTTAAAACCATCAGGTTGTGTCATATACACATCCTCAACTAGATTTCCATTGAAGAATGCAATTTTGATATCCATTTGCCAAATTTCATAATCATAGTATGCAGCAATTGCAAGTAAAATCTTAATGGATTTAAGCATGGCTACTAGTGAAAAGGTTTCATCAAAATCAACGTCTTTCCTTTGATTGTATCCTTTTGCAACTAGCCTAGCTTCGTACGTATGTACATTTCCTTCCATGTTGGTTTTTTCTTTTAAAAATCCACTTGCACCCAATGGGCTTTATCCCTTCAAGTGGATCAACCAAGGTCCATACTTGGTTGCTACATATGGAATCCATTTCAAATTTCATGGCTTCTTGCCATTTTAAGGAATCAATGTTAGACGTTGCTTCCTTATAGGTGTTAGGCTCATCTGGCATGAGTAAAGCGTTGTTTCGAGTTTCCACAAGAAGGTCTAACCTTATAGGAGCCCGACGCACCCTAATGTGGTAGTTCTTTAACCTGTGTATTTGATTGTTCATCTAATGCAACAATCTCTTGTTCTTCATCTGAATGTCAGTTTAAGGTTCTTGAACTTCTTCAAGTTCTACTTAGCTCCCACTGCTTCCTTTAAAAATAAATTCATTTTCAAGGAAGGTAGCATGTCTTGAGACAAACACTTTTCTCTCAACAGGATGGTAGAAATAATACCCAATAGTTTCCTTTAGATATCCCACAAACTTACTTTTATTTGATTTAGCTCCAAGCTTATCAGATACCAAACGCTTCACATAAGTGTCACATTCCCAAATCTTTATGTATGATAAAACAAGTCTTTTATTAGCCCACATCTCGTATGGTGTCTTATCAACAGATTTGAATGGAACTCTATTTAGAAGTTATACTGCAGTATTAATGGCATATCCCTAAAAGGATAGAGTCAAGTCTCCAAGACTCATCATGGACCGTACCATATCTAATAAGGTGCGGTTCCTCCTTTCTAACACTCCATTGTGTTGGAGTGTTCCAGGTGGAGTCCATTGTGAAAGAATCCCACTTTCTAATGGATAATTTCGAAATTCCTAGCTTAAGTATTCACCACCTCAATCGGATCGAAGTATTTTAATACTTTTCCAGTTTGTTTCTCATCTTCATTTTTGAATTCATTAAACTTTTCAAATGATTCAAATTTATGTTTCACTAAATATGCATGACCATACCTAGTATAGTCATCAGTAAATGTAATGAAATAAGAATATCCACTTATGGCTTGGGTAGTCATTGGTCCACATACATCTATATGTATTAGGCCCAATAACTCTTTTGATCTGTCACCCTTTCTAGTAAAAGGTGTTTTAGTCATTTTTTCCATTAAACAAGATTCACAAGTTTCATATGATTCATAATCAAAAGGTTCAAGATGACTTTCTTTATGCAACTTAGTGATTCTTGTTTCATTAATATGACCAAGTCTACAATGCTAAAGATTCAATCAATAGAATATAAAAGATAAATAAAGTCTTTTATTAATAATAAAATATTTATTACATGAAATATTATATCAAATTGGCTATAGGGCAAATAACTAACAGTTTGAGTATTCAATAGAATAATTTTTGCAAGTTGAAGTATTTAATTAGTACAATTTCATAAATTGAAGTGTTCAATAGATCAAAGTAAAAGTTGAGAGTGCTGTAAGTACGGGGATGAATTTTTGCATTGAGCCATTTTTCCTCTATATGTTTGGATGTGTGAGAGGAAAATGAGGAGGACAAGTGATATGACTTTTGGCTTTACTTTTTGTTGATGAAAGTACGATAAATAGGGTTAAATTGTAATTTTAATTATTTTCCTTAAACTTTTCTTATAAATTGAAGAGAAAATGGCATGTGGGCCTCAAAATTTATTTTCCTTTCATATTTTCTATTAGCCACTATAACTATTGAATTAGGATAATTGGGATACAATTGTAATAAAAACAATGAATCAGGTTTTTTTTTTAATTGAATTGGATATAATTGAATACAATGAACATTTTAGGTGTTCTTTCCTAATTAATAAACAAATTGTAATTGATTGTTGAGTTGTCATATGACTCGGCAACCGTAATTGAGTTATAAGTCACTGCATGACTTAAGATTAAAATTCAAAAGTAGTTATATTTCTTTGTTAAGTCTTTATTAATGAAATAATTTATTCTCTCTCTCTCTCTCTCTCTCTCTCTCCCTCCTCAAATGATTCTCTCTTTCTCCTCTCCCTCAATTCTCTTCTCTTTCTTCACTAATAATCCTAGTTAGGTCTTCACTAGAGCCTCTGGATTCTAGTGGTACCTTAGCTTCTGCCACTTTGAGACTCTAGGACATGAGAGTGATAATAAACACCTCTTGATTGCATGTACTAGAAGAGAAAGCCTCTCAAACTGAGGGTGCCTTTGCTTCACTTCAAGCTCAACTTAGCAAATTGAGATAGTCCAATCTCAAATCAAAGGGCTTCAAGCTAAAAGTCGGAGGAATTGCAAGTGGCTTAAGCGAAGCAAAAGGAGAAGATGTTTAAGCAACAGTCACTTTATCTCAGTCAACAAATAGCATCGTGGTTAGAGATGATGAACTCTCTCCATCGAGGTAAGTCTCCTATGACTCCATCTGAGCTTTATGTTGCATGACAGTTGGGGTATTCTTCCCAATCCTCAATCTAGAGAGATTGGTGAAACTTTGAACCCTACCCTTTTTAGACCCACCACAACAACCTCAACCTAATTCAATTCAAATTAGGACCTTTTCTGACCATTCAAACCCTAATCCATCTCGGATTTGGGGGACCTTTAGCCATAACAAACCTAATTACAATTTAATTAAAAGTAATTCTAATTTTGCAGTTGAAAATCCTAATTCCCCATAAATTAATTGTGAATTATCTAACCCTAATTTTGTGCCAATTGGAGAAACCATAATCTTCTTTGTACTTAACCCTAATTCTCCTCAAATTTGGAGTGCTACTATAATTCCTAATTCAATTAGAGAAATCATTTCATAAATCACATTGTTCCTTCTCTGAAACCTAATTTTCAAAGAATCAGCGATTTTCAACCTAATTAAATTCTGAAAACCAATTATAGCCAGATGAACCCTAGAATCGTACATTTAACCTCAAGATGGCATTTGTCATTCTTTCATAGTGCTAATCCTTGTTCTTAGTTAGGGGTGTCAAAATGGGTTGGCGTGTCGGGTTCGCCTAACACGCGACATGATTAGGGTCAACACGAATATGATCCGTATAATAATCGTGTCAAATTTCTCAAAATGAACATGACACAAAAATTAGACAAGTAACACGAACACGACATATCTAACCTACCTAATATCATAAAAAGGTTAAGTGGGTCGTGTTGACCAGCATACCACCCGTGTAACATGCCTAATATCATAAATAGGTTAAGTGGGTCGTGTTGACCCGTATACGACCCACTTAACCTACTTATGATATTTTCAAGTTTTAACCTATTTAACTCAAATCATATTGAACATGACACAAAAATTTAGGACAAAGTAACACTGGAACACGGACATATCTAAACCTACCTAATATCATAAAAGTTAAGTGGTCGTGTTGACCAGGGCATACCACCCGTGTAACATGGCCTAAATTCATAAAATAGGTTAAGTGGTCGTGTTGACCCGTATTTACGACCTCACTTAACCTACTATGATATTTTCAAGTAGGTTAAGTGGGTCGTGTTGACCCGTATACGACCCACTTAACCTACTTATGATATTTTCAAGTTTTAACCTATTTAACTCAAATCATATTTAAAAATAAATTTTTATATATAAAATGTGTAGATTCTCCAAGATTTATAACTAAAATAAAAAAATTAATAAAAAATAAATTTTAAATAGAGTTTTAGTTGGGTATTTATATCTGACACTAAAATTTTCTGTTCACCCTAAAATAAATGGGTCACTCGCCTAACCAGCGTGTCAACCCATGACACGACATATTTATATTTGTATCATAAATGAGTGAATTGTTTATGACACTAACTCGTTTAACCTCAACCCTAACCTGTTTATTAACCGTGTTAGACAAATCGTGTTCGCGTGTCATGACATATTTTGACACCCCTATTCTTAGTTGAGGAAATTCCATATTTATGACGTCCTTGAGCAGAATAATGTAGAATTAACAACCATGTCCTTTACTGAAACACTTGATTCATGGTATCAAGGGTGGCAAATGCACAACCCTAAGCCTAAGTAGAACCAATTTAAGATGACCTATACATTAGGTTTGATAATTGACTACCATTGAGTTATTAAGGAGTTCAATAAACTAAGACAAATCAAAAAAATTTCCTTGTATCAAGAGTGTTTTGAGTACCTTAAGTCCTTGATGTTAAGATATAATCCTGGATTGTCAAAACAATATTTTGTCTCTAGCATTAAATGTGGGTTAAGTGATGAGTTAAGACCTATGGTCAATTTTTTACACCCTAAATCATTAATAATAGCCTATGAGCAAGTCAAATTACTTGAGCAGTTTATAGATGCTTATGAGGTCCCGATCCAAGCAGCAAGTCAAATCCACTAAAAATGGAATCGAAACGCTCATATGGGTAAGGTTCACAGAAGAGTTTTGCAAAGTCTCCACTTACATTTCATTTTATAGGTAAATTTAAGAAAAACTTGATTTAACATCAATTTAGAAAAGTGCACTAATTGAAAAAACCGATGAGAATTCAAGGACTAGGTTTTCGATTTAAATGATCAGCTAACTGGCCTTAATTAATGTTCAATTAAATGAAAAAATAGAATTTAGATGAAGGATGACATTTATAGAAAGTAGTAAATATGATGCGATAATTAAATAAAGCAATAAAGAAAGCAATTAAATCAATAAAAAATGATAAATGAAGCATTAAAGAAAGTAATTAAATAAATAAAAATCAGTAAAGTAAATAAAATTGAAACAACTCAAATTTTTATTTTCAAAGATTTTCCAATTAAATTTAATAAACCGACAGCTTGGAAATTTATTTTAATATTTTAATGCGAACACTGAATTTAATTAAACCGACAGCTTTTGGGAAATTTATTTTTAATATTTTAATGCGAACACTGTGGAGAAATCGAAAAACCGTTTAATACCGAATTGAGAAAAAAAGTCGAACCAATCGAAAATCAAAATTTGGGCTCGTAATCGAAACCGAATCGAAACCGGTTCGACCCCAAACCATCTAGAAAAATTCCCTTCCTTTTTATTTCATCCAGCGCATGCCACCTCTCTACCTCCTTCACCATCACAGGCGCCCTCCTCCTTCCTCTTCTTCTTCTCTTCTTCTTTCTTTCTTTTCTTTTCTTTCTTTCCCTTTTCTTCTTCCTCTCTTCTTCTTTCCTTTGCTGTGACTGCGCCTGCGTCGAACCCTCAGCCCAGCAACAGCAAGAGCTGCGATCCACAGCCAGTCGCACCGCCTCCATCGCGCACAGGCACCGCCTCGCCGCTCTCTCCCGCGCCGCCACAGCCAGCGGCTCCACCTGCAGCAGCGCTTCATCCTTCAGCCAGGATTCGCAGCGCCCACCTGCAGCAGCGCTTCATCCTCAGCCAAATCGCAGCGCCACAGCTCCTCGAGTTCATCGCGCCACCATCCTTGCTGTCCAGTAGATCGCGCCACTTGCTCGCAGTCTCGATGCGCGTAGCTCCGATCTAGCACGCGTAAGCCTTTCCGATCTAGCAAAATTCAACAAAAATTATACTTGGGGTATAGAGCAATTCTTACTAATTCTCAGAATTTATTTTAGTAATTTGGGTATAATTTAACTTAGTAATTTTAGTTAATTAAATTAATTTTAGTAATCTTGATTAGGTAATTTAATGTTAGTTAAAATTAATTCAAAATGGTTATTGATTAATTAACATGAAGTAATTATTGATTAATAAAAACAATAGTTAGTTAAAATTAAATTCAGTATGAAATAATTTATTGAGGAATTTTGATAATAATAGTATGAATGGAATGAAATGAGGAATTGAGAATTTAAGGTAATGTTGATATTGATATTCGGATGGAGGATGAGAAAATTGGATTGATTGATTGCTCAATGGATGGGCTGTGTGATTTGGAGTTATTAGATAAAATTGTTGATATTTTAAACAGGTGGAAAGTTCAATTTTTAGGGGAGATGCTGTCGAAATTTCGAAAATAAAATTGAATTTCGTAGCCAAATAAAATTTATTATAGAATTTAATTAATTTTAAAAGAGTAAATTATTGATAGAAATTAAATAGGTTTTAAGAATAGATAGTGTGATAATAAATATTTATCTGATATTATTCTTTTTCCTTATGTCATTTTACGTTTGCTATTAGGATCGCTCGGGTCCCATCTTAGTGCTCCTCCGATAGAATCAAAAAACTAGACGCTTCGCTTCTCCACCACAGTGAGGTATAATAAATAAGCATATCAACACTGCATATTGCATAACATTACAATTTTTATTATACATATTTATTTCTCATATTATATATGTTATGGATTCACTATAAATTTACTGTGCATAATTGTGCATTTGGATTGAAATTGGTGTATTATGAATAAATGGAATTGTTTGTTATTTGGTGTGTTTGTATTTTACTGATGCTCTGTTTGTGTGGAGTTATGGGATGAAGTGGGTTCACATGGGTTTGTGAGGGACGTCGATAAATAAGGATCCTTGATGAACTGATGAAAGTGGACCGATCGCCGGAGTAAATGGGAGATCAGGACAGCCCCCGTGTTGCACCTGATGAAACTGATGAAATGATGTTGAATTTGATATGGAAAAGAAAGAGAGAATGTAAAATAAAATATTGAGGAGGACTGGTACAGTGAGGTAGACCGGTCGGCCAGATATGGGGGATTGTCTCCCCGGGTGCACATTTTGAGAGGCATGGGCTGTTTGAGAGGACGGCTCGTCGGGGATTTAGGGGGTGACGCCACTGACTAATTTCCACGTGATGTGATTATACTGAGGTGATATTTTGTTGTGGGTGCTGATATGATTTGACATATTTGATGTGACTGTTGGTGTGTTCATTCATATACTAGGGGGTGGCATTTTTTCTTACCTGTTATGTGGTGTGTATTATATTATTATTCACTGGAGTTTTGCAAAAACTCACCCCCTTCTCTCCAAACTTCTCAGGTACTAGGAAGCAGCTGATTCGATTGAGGCTTCTGCAATTTTCTCCGCTTCTCCGCAGAGTTACAAATGTAAACTTTATATTCTTGATATTTAATTTTGAATGTATAAATTATTCTGTTATCAGATTTTTTTGGACTCCGCAATTATAGGGTTGTGTATTTAAATTGGGGTTTATTGTTAGCACTACGCTATAAATTAATTATTGTGTAATTAACTGTAGGTAAACTAGTAAGCCCTTATTGTGATTATTTGTTATTGTGAATAGGCCCTGGTTAAATTTTATGTATTATTTGATATTGGGTCAGATGTTTGAAAATTTTATAAAACTTATATCTTAAGTCATATGGGCGGGCCTTACTCTTGTTTTTGTTGAAATTAGGAGAATCATTTAAGACAGATTGAATAATTTAGGCTTACTACGGGCCTCGGGGGCCTTAAGGCTTACATTTAGGCTTACTACGGGCCTCGGGGGCCTTAAGCTTACCTAGGCCCTAGTGCCGGTCCGGCCCACGGAAACGGGTCGTGACAAAAATAAAGCATAAATTGAGGGAGTATTACTTCTAGCCCTTGATGGGGATTCTAGCGTAATCACACGTCTCCCAGTTCAAACTAAATCAAAGAAGAAAAGAAGGGAAAAAAGGATTTGGGAAAATTATAAATTTAGTTTTTGAACTTTTTCAAAAAATTTTGTAATCAAGTGTTTGAACCATGAAAATTTTTTCGATCAAGTGTGTGATGCCCATGTGGCTAGCCAAAAATCTAATTAGGATGACATAGACCCACACAACCAATCAAAATTAGTTGAGTTGGCGCCAACTCACAAAAAGATGCTGACTTAATCAATATCATGTGATTCTCACATGACCTTCTTAATGAAAATATCATTTTTGCTATAGCTGTCATCAAAGATCTACCTCCAATCGTCATGTTCTCATCTCCTCTAAATTGATGATGAACCTACTCAATTCAAGACCCTGAAATCAATCTCTAAATCCATCTCAAAATTACTCAAGATTCCAGTTCACCAAAATCGATCTCCAAATCAACAAATGTAAGGCCCACCTTTTTAGTTAGATTGTCAAAGATGATGAATTGTCAAATTTTCGCTTAAACACAGACAAAGAGTTGGTATCTCGTCTCAATTCACCATCCTCAATCAAGCCACGAACATGATCTGTAGTGACTATTCAGCTACAAGATCTACAACGATCATTTAACTATATGATCTACAAAGACCATTTAACCACAAGATCTGCTATAACTCATTATTCTTGTTCTACTCATCTTGTAGTATAAATCCTTAACTCTTTTTCTTTCTTTTTCTATATATATTATCGAAAATTTTCATGTAAAATATTTTTTAGTTTAATTATTTTTGTAATTTCAAAATAATTGTGCGTCTTCATCTTTTATTGTTCTTTAGATTAGAGAAAGATAAAATTAAAAAAAAAAATTGTATTGTTTGGTTGTTAAGAAATTCGTAGATATTAAATGAAACAATTATGAGAGAGAGTAACCATTAATTTTACAGTTTCTCTTTAATTGCTTTTTTGTATTTTTTTTCATTTAATTTTTTTTGCTTTACATCTTGTTGGGCAAATTTATGAAGTTCTTTAGATTAGAGAAAGAGAGAAAAAAAAAAAAAAGAAAAACAGGTATTGATTGGTCGCTGAGAGTAACCGCTAATTTTGCAGTTTCTCTTTATTTGCTTTCTTTTTTTTAATTATATTTTTTCCTTTAGTTCTTGTTGTGCAAATTTCTGAATTTTAACTTTTGATGTGTTTTGTTTATGAGAAACTATTAATGAAATTATCAGGTTTATGCTTACTAGATCAATCTGAAGCAAATACATGTATCAATTATTCCATTTTGTTTTAAAACAACGAGAAAAAAATCATGAGTAATAATTATTCAAAGTTTCTCAATATTAATTCCTACTTTTGTTTCTTTGTGATCGATATAGATTTATTGGCAACTGTTGGTTGGAATTTTTTTGTTTAATGGTTAATTAATGCATATTAGTTTTGTTAAACTCTAGGCAAAAGTGGTATTTCCATTAAAAAGGTCAACGTGAGAATCATGTGATATTAATCAAGTCAATATCTTTCTGTGACTTGGTGCCAACTCAGCTAATTTTGATTGGTTGCGTAGGTATATCTCATCCTAATCTGATTTCCAGCTAGCCACATAAGCATCAGACACTTGACTGAAAAATTTTTTATGATTCAAACACTTGATTGCAAAACTTTTCCGTTAAGACATCAAAATAGAAAATTTCAAAAAGTTCAAACACTAAATTTATAATTATCCCAAAGGACTTTTGGAGGGATTTGGTCCGTAACTCGGTTTTAGACTCGAGCCTGCCTGCTTATCCCTTTTAATGAGAATATGGACCAAGTGGTTCTACATGTTGTGAAAATGGGGGTTGATTGATTTTAATTAGAAAAAGGTTCATTAAAGATCTTAATTATCATGTTAGGGCATTGGAGGGCCATTTTGTAAAAAATGTCTTAGCATGGATTGCCAGATTTGGAAAAAGAAGGCTTTTTAGAGCTGTTTTAGAAGAAGAGAGGACTGTATTTAAAAAGATTGAGCCATTAGGACTTACTGGGACATGTGAGCGAGATTGACAAGGTGGATTGGATGGCTAACCAGGAGGTGAGCTAGAGGGCTGGTTGACTGGCTGGCTGGAGGGTGAGCCGAAAGGTTGGCTAGCTCAAACTTTGTCCTAGACTTTCCTTCTTTGTGGAAGGACTGAGGAAGTTAGGACCTTCCTGTCTCGAAGTTTTTGCTTGGACTAGGCCAAGTGAGATCTAAGGTGTCAAGGAGGATATAGACCTGTGAAAGGCTTTTTAGTCTAGGCCTGGTGAGCCAAGGAGGCTTCAGACTAAAGGGTGGAAAACTTAAAATCTAGCTAAAGAAATGATATCAGGGGGAAAATAAGCCGAAGGAATATCGTCTGCCCACTTAGAACACTCAAAAAGAGTGGAGGAGGTAAGAAGAAAGCTAGAAAGCCTAAGGAACATTTCTACTAAGGCTTCTAGAATATACTTTTCAAGGAGCAAGAGTGAAATTGTGTGTTTTGAAGTGAAATGTGGCCTATCTATATAGGAAAATGAACCAGGGGGGACTGCATGTTTTTCAATGTGGGAAAATAAATTTTTATGAAAAAAAGGCAGTCACCGGCAGTTGCCGGAGGTCATCCGCTAGTATGGGGGGTCGACCAGCCTATGTTTGGCGATTGTCCACCCTAATTTGAGTGGTCACAAGTTTTCTGATTTCGGTTCAATTGATTCGAATGGATTTGGCTAGTTCAAGGCCCAAACAACCTCCGATTTAGGCCTATAAGGTACCATTGGAAAATCCCTTAGAGTCTAGTTTCCAATTTGACTGAGTTTATAGGGGAATCCAGTTCAGAGAAAAAGTTATTTGCGAATCAAGGCCGATAATTGGCATTTTTTTGGCACTAATTTTGGTTCAAATGGTTCAGGTCTGGTTTGAAGGTTTTTTAAGGCCAGAATATATTCTTCAGGGTGTGAAAATTAGGTGTTCATAGCTAGCCCCCATTAGGAGTATCAAACCGATGGGCACAAGTGATGTGCGTGGACCTGGTGAAAAAGACGAGTCTTCTCTAGAGGCTATATAAAGAGCCGTCCTTCTTCATTTATTTCATCTCCTCTAAACTCTCCCAAAAGAAGATTTCTATGGCATTTACTTCTAAGGCTTCTTCTTCTCATGCTAGCATGGATCTTGAAGAGTTGCACTTGGAGCTAGAGACCTATATCTCGGTGATGCAATGCTTCTGAGAGGTGTGAACCCCTTCCCCAAATGTCATAGGCATGTGATGCATATGATGGATGAGAAGAAATACACGTGATGTGTGTGAGTCGCCACCTTGTTTAATTTACTTGCCGTCCGGCCGGGAAAGGGAAGATACCGGCGCCCCCTGTGTGCACCGTGATATCTACATTATTGGAAATTCACAGATGGCTTCTTGTAGTTGCGCACCTGATAATCTAGATTTGATTTGTAGCCCGCAAGGGTGGCCTCCTGTTGTGAGCACTTTGATGATACGTAGATTGGATGGAGACCACCGAGTTGCCTCCTGTTAATAATGGACAAAGAAGAGAGAATGGAAAATATAATGAGAGGATAACATGGTCAGTGAGGTAGACCAGATGGCCGTTATGGGGACGGCTTCCTGGTGCACATGTATGAGAGGGCGAGGCCATGTGTGAGGACGGCTCGTTGGGGTTCAGGTGGCGCCCTGACTAATTTCCAACTTGCTTGTTAATTGAAGGTTACTATTACTGTGAAGTTGCTGGTGATTGCCATTTGTGTGATTGGTCGCTGAGCACTAAACTAGGTCTGATGCACTACGATGTGAATATTTATTGTGTCGTGAATGTGCATGTGTGTGCAATAGGTATTACTTCTAGAAAGCTCACATGTCTTGTTTATTTTTCCAGAAGTAAGTTTTCTTTAATCTTTATGAGCATTGGTTTCTTCGCGCAGAGACAATAGGAAAAATTTCACTGAGTCTATATTATTCACCTATGATTATGCGTTAAAGCATGATTACCAAAGAAATAGTGACTCCGCAGTTGTTAGAATTTTACTTCATTTAGCTGTAACATATAACTAGACAAAAATAATCTGTAAAGCCAAATTAGAATGTGAATGTATTGTAAATACCGGGCGAACTATAGAAATGCACTGTAGAAGATAACTAAAGAAAGAACTAAAAAAAAAAAAAAAAAGAACAAGAAAAAAAAAACAGACAGAAAAAAAACAAAAAAAAAAAAAAAAGAAAGATAAAAGAAGATAAAAACACAATATCAGGGGGGAAAATAAGCCGAAGGAATACGCTTGCCCACTACTAGAACACTCAAAAGATGTTGGAGGAGGTAAGAAGAAAAGTAGAAGCCTAAGGAACATTTCTACTCAAGGCTGTCGTAGAATATACTTTTCAGGAGCAAGAGTTGAAATTGTGTGTTTTTGAATGTGAAATGTAGCCTATCGTATATAGGAATGAACCAGGGGGGACTGCATGTTTTTCTAATGTGGGGAAAATAAATTTTTATTGAAAAAAAAAGGCAGTCACCAATGGCATGTGCCGGAGGTCATCCGCTTGTATATTGGGTCGACCAGCCTATGTTGGCGAGTTGTCCACCCTAATTTTGATTAGTGGTCACAAGTTTTTCTGATTTCGGCTCAATTTGATTTCGAGATGGGATTTGCGCTAGATTCAAGGCTCCAAACAACCTCCGATTTTTAGGTCCTATAATGGTACCATGCGAAAATCCGCCTTAGAGTCTAGTTTCCAATTTGACTTGCAGTTTATAGGGGAACTCCAGCCTTCAGAGAAAAAGTATTTTGCGAATCAAGGCCGATTTTAGCATTGGCATTTTTTGGACTAATTATTGGTTCAAATGGTTTCAGGTCTGGTTTGAAGATTTTATTTAAGGCCAGAATATATTTCTTCAGGGTGTGAAAATAGTTGGTGTTTCATAGCTAGCCCCTTAGAGTATCAAAGCCGGCATGGGCACACAGTGATGTTGCATGGACCTGGTGAAAAAGACGAGTTCTTCTCTAGAGGCTATATTAAAGAGCCCGTTCCTTCTTCATTTATTTCATCTCCTTCTAAACTCTCCCAAAAGAAATTTTATTGGCATTTAACTTCTAAGGCTTCTTTCTTTCTCATGCTAGCATTGGATCTTGAAAGAGTTTGCACTTTGGAGCTTAGAGGACCTATATTCTCGGTGATGGCAATGCTTCTGAGAGGTGTGAACCCACTTCCCCCAAATGTCATAGGAATGTGAGTTGCATATATGGATGGATGAAAGAAATACACGTGATGTTGTTCTGTGATAGTCGTGAGTGTGTGAGTCGCCACCTTGTTTAATTATTTTAGGGTAAACTAGGAAAAAAACCTGAATGACTCCATTTTTAATTAACCTAGTTACTAGATTAATTATCCCAATGATTAAGGCACAATCTACGAAATCGAGGTGGATCCCGAGACTATGTCATGCTGATAAACTAACCGATGAATGAGTGTTTTGCAAGGGTGAATGATGGATCAATGAAATGTTTAAGTGATTTCGACTTGCCACCCGGGGTGAAATCCCGAACGTGCCTACGTACTTCCATTTGAATGGAAGATCAAAGTCAACAAGATCAAAGTCAACGTAGTTCGATAGGCCTTGTTTCAAGGGCTTTGAAGGAGTATGCTTAATGCACGAGTGTGTGTATGCTTCGTGCATTTTGTTTAGGCATTTTGCCAAAGGATCGATTGATTCGATTAGGCATTCATCGCCAAAAATGTTGGTTTTAAGGCATTTGTGCCAAAAATGGTTGTCGGGCGATTTGTCGCCAAAGTTGATATTTGGGCTAATTATTGCCAAAATTGGTGTTCAGGCTTATTATTGCCGAAATTGGTGTTCGGGCTTATTATTTAATGGCTTTTAGGCCCAAAATGATTTGATTTAGGCAATTGTTGCCAAATGTGCGATTTAGGCGATTGTCCCAAAATGTTGATTTTAAGGGCATTTTGCCAAAAGATTGATTTTAAGCGATTTGTCGGCTAAAAAATGGTTGATTTTAGGCCTGTTGGCCAAATGTGTTGTTTTAGGCAATTAGTTTGCCAAAAATGTGCGATTTAGGCTTTAATGCCACGATTATCAATTAAATCGGGCGTTCGAGCTTTAATCCAATTTATTTTGTCGAAACGTGATTGAATTAAGGCTCTTAGCCACAATTATTGAATTAATTGGACTTAGCCGGAATTTGTTCGAAATAAGGGCCAATTCGACCGTAGTATTAATTAATAGGCTTCTTTAGCCATATCTGTCGGATTTAAACTTTAATACCACGATTATTGATTAACCGGGGCATTTAAGCTTAATTCAAATTAATTAGGCAGTTTATTTACAAAAATAATTAAGTGCATGCATTTATGCAATGTAGAATTATTAAGAGTAGAAGAGAAAAATATGCCATGAGTGCTAAAATTAAATAGGCAGTGTTTTGTTACATACCTGATTTTAATCGGACGACCGCTTCTTAACTCCAAGATTAAGCTCCTCGCTTAGGAAATATTAATTAAATTTTTAATTTGTTTAATTTTTAATGGTCAAATTATGCCACAAAAAAATGCAATTAAAAATTAAATTAAATGCAAAAAAGCGCGTAAAAAAGAAAACGCAAGGAGTGAGAGGGAGAAGGATTCGGTCCGTCAATACAGATAGGTGTGGTCAAAATTGGACTGAAAATTGCCTATTTATAGGCCATTTTCGGGTCCCAGGGCGTGCAGGTGCCGCCTGGCTGGGCGGCAAGGCTGCCGTCCCAAGAGGCTGGGCGGCTCTCCTCTTAGGTACTAGGCCCCTCGCCACGCTTGGCGGGTGGCAGCTTGCGCCCAGCCAGGCGGGTGCTGGCACCCCTGGCGCCCTGGAGCCAGCGAAAATGGGCCTAATAATAGGCCATCAGTCCATACACACCTAACCTAGACGGGCAGCCTGCACCGCCAGACCCAGTCTCCCTCTAACTTCCGGTGCCGGCGGCTATAACACCCGCCTGGTTCTAAGGCGGCAGGTGCATTTTATTTAATTTTAGTGGTCAAATATCATAATAAAAATGCAATAAAAATTAAATTAAAATGCGAAAAGCGGTAAAGAAGGATGCAAAGAGCGTGAGAGAGAGAAGGTTTCGTCTATCAAAACAGACAGGAGTGCCAAAGCTGGGCGGCAGGTGTCGCCCAGAGGGGTGGGGGGCCAGGCCCCGCCCGCGCGGGGTGACAGGCCCCGCGCGCGCTGGGCGGCAGGCCTTGCCCAGGAAGTTACTATAGAAAAGTCAAATTTACTGTAGCAATGTCAAAATTTGAGTATTCACACCATGCACGTTTTCTCTATCAGATTGTACTTCTCCTCTATAGGCAGTAGTTTCTTGCTAATGTAGTAGATTGCCTTTTCTACTCCAGCGGCGTTGGGAGTTCCAGGGACCTCCGAAAATATTTCCGGGACCTGTTCCGCGATCCTCGCCGATTATTCCGGACGTTTTAAGTACCATATTGACATACGTTCCAGTAAATGTCCAAAATGGCCTTCGGTTATCATAAAAATTTACGTTAGCAAGGTCAAAAATGAGTATTCACAGTTGCCCCACTGGGTATTCATAAAAATGATTTTATGAGAGCAGTGGCCGTCTGAAGGAGCAAATTTTGAAGGCGAAACTCGACCTTGGCCCAAATTGGGATTGTGGGGCTTAGGGGCTGAGTTGTGAATTTTCGGACCCTAGGCCGAGTTTTGAATTTCGGAGCCTTAGGCTGAATTGTGAATTTTCAGGCCCTCTGCGGCCGAATGTGATTTTTCGGGGCCTCTGTGGCCTGAATGTGAATTTTCGGCCTCTGGGGCCTGAACTGGTGATTTCGGGGCCTCTTGGGGCCTGAATGTGATTTTTCGGGGCCTCTGTGGCCTGAATTGTGATTTTTCGGGCCTCTTAGGCCTGATTGTGGATTTGCGGGCCATGCAGCCTGAATGTTGATTCGGGCCCTCTGTGGCTTGAATTGTGATTTTTCGGGCCTCTGTGGCCTGAATTGTGATTTTTTCGGGCCACTTTGGCCTTGAATTGTTGATTTTTCGGGCCTCTGGGGGCCTGAATTGTGATTCTTCGGGCCTCTGTGGGCCTGAAATGTGATTTTTCGGGCCTCTGGGGCCTGGAATGTGATTTTTCGGGCTCTGTGGCCTGAATTTGTGATTTTTGGCCACTTGCCGGCCTGAATGTGATTTTTCGGGCCTCTGGGGCCTGATTGTGAATTTTGGTGCGGCGGCCGTTGCTGTCATTATTCGGCGGCTGCTTGCCGCCGTTATTCGGTGGCAATTTGGCCGGCTGCTGCCTGCCACCATTTCGGCCGGCTGCTTGCCGCCCTTATTCGGGTGCATTTTTTCTAATAAAAACTTGTTTTGTTTGGTTCTTCTTCACTCATTCCTCCTTTTCTCTCTTCTCCTTTGTTGTTGTTCTTTTTAAAGAATGGAATCCTTCTTTCAATTCACAGCATGCCACACTGGGACTAGGAGTCTCTCCAAAGTTTGAAAAGGATCAATTTTGGGGAGTATGGTCTCTCTCCTATCGTTACTCTCAGGGGGTAGTAATCGACTGGAATTTTAGGGGCCTGTATCAGATTTCTTGGGACCCTGAAGGCCCACGTTTTTTCGGTTCAGGGCCATGATGGAGGAGATGTGTCCTCTTTTCGAGGAGTTTTTGTTGCTATTCATAGGTATGTGACCCCTAATGCCCCTTAGTCAGGCATGAGGTTTAAAGTTGGGTATGTTTCGGGCATTTTTGAAATTTTTATTTCAATTCAGCCAGCCACAAGCTAAGGCCATGATTGTTGACGACCAGAAGAAATTCTTGCTGCCCCTGATGACCTGATTGATGAATTTTCAGAGGTCCGTTCGGATGACCCAGACCGGATGAGGCTTAGGATGCGAGCCTTTGTATTCTGCTTATTATCTGGTTTCTTGTTTAACAAGGATCCAGGCTTCGGAGATCTGCGATTTTGTCCTATGATTCGACAAATGGAGGACATGGGTTGCATTGGTGGCATTGTGCTAGCAGAAACTATCAGGAGCCTTGACAAAGCTGCTTTAGGCTTCGAGGACTGGACGGTTTCCCCGATTATTCTCCAGGTAATTCTCCAGGTATTTCCCCTTTTCTTCTTCCTTTTTTCTTCTTTCTTTCGGTTCATTCCTTTGTAATAGAAAGGATCCATTTCTCAGGTTTGGTTACAGGACCACCTCCAAGTGGTTGCTGCTCCCACTTTTCTGCCTTACAACCCCTCTCAGTATCGTATGCGGAGGATTCTGATCACTCATTACCCGTCTGTTGATGCGTGGACTTCATGGTTAATTGAACTAGGTCCAGACGAGGTGTTGTGGTTCATACCTTGGTATGATATCAACCGGTTTATTCAAGTTAACTTCCGCCATACTCAGGTTTACCTGTTGGGCCTTACACATTGCACCTGGTATTGTGCTTCGCGCGTTCTGGGACAGATGGGGATAGATCAGACTGTTCCGACTATGGATGACTCGTTATCTGATTCAACCATTACTCCGGGAGTTACCCGTGCCGTCCTTAGAGCTTGGGTTAGAGACCATCAGATGGTTAGGCCTTTACCTAATCCTGCTGGTGTTCAGACTTCTTCTGAGTATCGGGCCTGGTTCATGTGACCGTTGTCTGGCCAGTTGGAAAAAGCTAAGGAGGAAGCGCATTGGCTGAGTGCACTCGATGGGTTGGCACTCAGCGGCTGACGCTGGTGATGGGATTCAGGAACTGATGAGGAGATCATGTTGGCTCCTCAGCAGACGAGGCTGGATGGCGAGTTCAGGCAACTCTGGGATGACTCGGAGGACGTTGCCCCACGGAGGCGACGGGGTACCTAGACTCTAATAGGCTTTTGGACTTTTGGTGTTTTGGCTTTGTTTGAACTCTTTTGTCTTTACTTGGGACTTTGGGGTGTGGATTTTGGTGTTTTGGCATTGGATTTTTGGATGTATGTTCCTTTGGATCTGGACTTTATTATTTATTTTTCTTGGTCTCTTTAGTTTTCTGCTTGACTTTGGACTGTTTGACTTTGTTGCTTTCAATTGGGCATGTCATTAAGCTTTCCAAGCATTTTCCAACTTCATTTATTCAAGCTCTGATTTTTGCCTAAGCCGCCCTCTCGGGTTTGCCTAAGCCCGCCCTTCTCGGGTTTTCAATTTAGCGAGCTACCCATTTTATGCCTAAGCCGCCCTTTTCGGGTTTTCAACTTAGGGCCCCCGATTTTTGCCTAAGGCCGCCCTCGGGTTTTCAACACTTTAGCGGGTTTTTTTTTTATTAGCGGGCCCCGACTTTTGCCTAAGCCGCCCTTTCGGGTTTTCAACTTAGCGGGTTTTTCCTCTTTTTTTTTTCTTTTTTCATTTTTTTTATTATTGTTGGCAAAGAAGAAAGAATTATGGAGTGATTTTCATTAATGTCTAGACCGTACCCAATGAAGGCTGCCTACATATCTCCGATACATAATTTTTTTTTCGAAGAGAATCAGGTCTAATGTATTTCTACATTATGCAAATGATTACAACTACACAAAATATCCTCTTAACTAATCTAAATTACACGGATTTGTGAATTCCAAACCATCCAAATCAGTCAAGATGATGGCTCCGCCGGATAATATTTTCTTCAATACGTAGGGTCCAGCCTAATGAGGACGAAACTTCCCACGTGGGTCCAGGATTGGCTGTCTAATTTCTTTCAGGACTAAACACCCTTCTTCGAGTTTCCGGTCTTTAACCTTCTTGTTAAAATGCCGCGCCATTCTTCTTTGGTAAACTTGAGCTTGGTGGATCGCTTGCAATCGCTTCTCATCAACCGCTTTTTCATCCCATACCCAAAGTGCCAAATGATAACTTCTTCGCCCACATTGCTTCGCCGATCGTGGCTCTCCCTGGATCCAATCCCTTCCGACTGAACTCTCACGCTCAATAGACAATAACTCGTTCCATACCGATATACCCAAACGAATACGGGAGTTGCTCCGGTGGCGTGCAATTCGAAGTCCTACCTATCCCCATAAGTCCATTTGATAGCTGTTTCATCGCCAAGCTTTTATCCGCTTTTTAACCCTGCTCTTCTGCACAAATGACTCTTTATCACGCCCTACTTTGCAGCTTTCCTACAGCCCCATTCGTTTTGTGGGACGAACAGGGCGAGGATTTATCGGTGCCGAATTTTCGTCTCTTTCCAAACAAATTTAAGAAATTTGCTTCTGAAAAGTGAGAACCCCGTTATCCGTAATGATCTCGAATGTTGTTCCGTACCGACAAAGGATGTTAGTTTACGACACCCAAATTGTGCTGCCTTCTTGGCATTTTAAAGCCGAATAAGAGGCTTTGCTTCGATCCATTTTAGTGAAATTAATCTACAGCAACCAGGATGAATTGATGACCGTTAGAAGCCTTCGGGTGGATCTTTTCCGATCCACATCTATGCCCCAACGTTGCGAAAGGCCATGGTGAGGTGATTAGGGATTCAACATTCGACTGGAGCGCTGCTTCTTGCAGCTTAGCGAAAATTTGACATTCGTCGGCACTTCTGCGCGTGCCTCACGCAATCTGCATTCATTGACCTTGACCGGTATAACCCAGTTCCACATTTTTTCGAGCCAATGCTATCCCGATTGCATTGGTCGGACCAGGGACTTCCCCACTTATGTAGGGAATCTTGATGGTTTGAGCCTTCTCCCTCATTCAACGCATCTTAGGTGCAGGGGGCCGTTCCAAACTTCTTCTTATACAGAACTTCCCTCAGTAGGAAAATAATCCGGGAGCTAACTGTTCTCAATGTCCCGTTGATCAGTTTGGTAGATCCCCTCGGGTAGGCTTCATTCTGAAGATAAATTCTGTAACTATCCCAATACCAGGGCCTTGCTTCATCAACCAAATTTCATGATATCGTGCTGGCTTGTTTCATGTAGCCCACACTGTCAAGACCGGTCGAACGACTCGGTCCTCCTCTCTACATTGACCCATGGAGGCTAAAGATAGCAGAGCATCTGCCCGGCCCACTGATTTTTGGCTCGCGAACAAGTAGTGGAAGGATAAATCCTCAAATTGCTGAGCCAATTCGTCCAAGGCGTCGTACGGTAAAGGCACACCAAACGCTCTCCTCTTTAACTTTTTCCATTTTCTTTAGAGCTTGCAGAGCACATCAGATTGGAATCTTCCAAAAACCCTACAGCGATTTGTATTTCCTTTCTCCAGGGCCACTTCTAACCCCTAGAATGCAAGCTTCATACTTGGCTTCCATTGTTCGGTTACAGTCCGACAATCTTAATTTTGACGGTGATAGGAATGTATTCTCCACACAAGGAGTTTTGAATACAAAACTCCAACTCCATTTCCATGGTAGTTCGAAGCTCCTCCCAAAAGTACATTCCCAGACTTCACTTTCAAGTTCACCAAGTCTTCATCAGGGAAATTCTACCTCGGCGTTGTTTCTATCGACCGGTAATTCTGCTAGTTGTCAGCCAAGCGCTTCCGCCTTCACCGCCTTCATTGTACAAATTTTAAATTCATAAGCTGCGAGCACCGACACCCACTTAGCCATTTACAGTCACAGACCGGCCTCTCTCCATAAGGGAATTTTCAAGGGGCTTCGATTCAGCGAAAAGACGTAGGTTGCGTGTAAAGCACGAGGGTAGTCGCTGCAGTTTTGTACAGGCCCTTACTAGAGGAAAACACAACTTCTCTATCTATTGTATTTTAGCGTCAGATTCTAATCATCCTCTTGCTAAGTACCATACACGACACTTCTACCCTTGAACTTCTGCCTTGTTTGCAGCTAGCACTTGGCACCCATCGCTTCTTCTGTCACTGAAATAGGTACAACAACAAAGGCTTTCCCTACCTTTCGGGTGGCTGTAAGATGGTCGGGGATAACAGATATTGCTTGACTTTGCGGTCGATAAGCTTTCTGACAATCCTCATTCCATTTTTTACGGCTACTCCTTTCCCTGAGCCAATTTTGAAGATTCGGACCCAACAAGTATTAGCCAATTGATTGATGAACCGGTTGATGTTACTGTAGCCTTCTAGGAAAACCCCGAACTTCCTTTTCCGTCCTCGGTGCTGTAGGTATTTCCATAACGCTTTGGCTTTTGAAGGATCAATTTCTCACTGCCCTTCCGACTTGACCATATGCCCCAGAATACTCCGGATGTAGCTCCAAACAGACATTATTTGCCGGGTTTGAGTTTTAAATTGTACTTTTCGAAAAAGTCTTAAAAAGGAAGAACTTCTCAAGCGCTGTTGTATGTTTCTTCAGCTGTTTTTTTGATTCTAACAAACCATATCGTCCACGTACACTTCTACTTCTTCGTGAATCATGTCATGGAAAGATGGTCGTCGCCATTCTTTGATCAGGTCTGGCCCCGGCCATTTTGAGCCCAAAAGGCATGACCCTGCAGGGCAGTAGGTTCCCCACTCCGTGAATGAGGCGCGAATTTGCCGTTTTCTCTTTGTTGGCACATGCATCATTTATTTGGGTTGTACCCGAGAAGCCAAGATCGGTCAAGGAGACCATCTCGGTGTCCCGCCATTCGGTTGTCTACCAACAAGTGCGGATATGCGGCAGGGGGGAAGGTCGATCTTCGGACATGCTCCTAATTTTTCAAATCCCGATGTCCACACACATTCTGACTTTGCCATCTTTCTTCGGCACTGGCACAATATTTTGCTAACCATGCTCGGGTAGGCAATGGGTTCTATGAATCTGTTTCTCCAGTTGCTTGGGCTACCTCCTCCTATGATTTTCAAGGACCATTCGGTCTCAGCCTTCTTAGCTTCTGCTTCACTGGCTTAGCCTCGGGGATTATACTGGAATCTTGTGCACCACTATTGCTGGCGTCAATTCCCGTGATGTCACTTGACCTTCCACAATGAACAATTGCAAACTTCCTCAAGCATTTCACTGACCTGTCCCTTGTTCACACAGTCAAATGGCAATGTATGTATGTTCATTTTCTTCCTTTTGCCAATTATTATTTTTTTCTTTTTCATTTTTATTTCCATTTATATGATTTATTTTTGCTTTGAAATGCTTGGAAAGATAGACACGCGGGTTAGCTCAATAATTTGCAAGCCTTTATTGCAATCATGGACAGAATTGTCTTTCAAACGATTTATAATCAAAATGAAATCTGGGATTTCTTCAAAAATCCGGACAGAGATGACTCAAGACCTGGAACTGACTTTTGAACTCGGTTTCAGACTCGGGGGGTCAGGACTCAGGACTCAATACAAAGACTTGATTACAGATTTTGACTCTAGGTTTTGAACACCCGGGAGGGTGTATCAGCAGCCGCTCCTCCTCGAGGTAACCAATTGGTGAGAGGGCCTTCGTTCGGGCTTGATCAGGCTCAGCAGATCTTGGTCCCTCATTTCTGTTGATAACTGTAATTTCCAAGGAGACTAGGTTGCATGAAGTCTTCCACTGTCGAGTTCCGGGTTGTTACCTCTTCGGATTAAGTCATTTCCAAAGTCCAGACATATAGGTGTCATTCATTTCTGGGAATAGTCCAAAGGATCGATCAATTCCGGTCAGGAAATAATAGGCATTTTACCCCGTGATTTGGTAAGGGATTTAGTGCCTTAATGTTTGACTCACTTCTTGGGAATGATTGAACCATCGATCTACCAGGGTCTTTGGATGCGGTTCTTTAAAGCGTCCAGCACGCTTCAGTCTCGTGCCCATTGACTTTGATATTACAGTATTCATTGGTTCGGGTAGTTTCTTGTAAGGGTAGGGTGCGGCCTTGCTTCCAAGGGCTTGATGTAGTTGGCCTTGACGGCCTCTCGAAAAACCAAAAGGAATTGGCATCCCGAGATCAGTATATGTCCTTTTGGACCGATTGCCATTTCTCATTTATTGCCCACACGTAAAGGATTCGTGGGGGTGATTGCTTGCCATTCATGGACTTTTGCCAGCTTGGCTAGGCTTCTCGTATTTTGAGGGAACCCGAGTCTTCTTTACAGTTGCCCCCATTTGAAATTAAACCTCTACCTTTGTGCAGCGGCAATGAGCGACTGGAAGGTTGGTAAGTATTGGGTTTGTTAACTGTTGTTGGTAGACAGACTGCACGGTTTCTTTTATTTTGATTATGTCTACCCTTGTTCTTGTCAGCAAGGGGGGGGCCGGTTATCAGTTTGAGCGACCTTGGTCCTTCCTTGTAAAGGAACGAGGGAAAAGGTTCATTGTTTCTGTTTTTGGTGTGTCCAGTTTTTTTCTCATTTTCTGAAGCTCTGGCTCAGAAGCAAGGAGAGCAGGACGGCATGTCATCCAGGTTAAGGGTAGGATTCTGGTCCGGTTCTGCAGGCAGGATCCTTGATTGGAAGCAGCAGGATCCATCCTCACCGGAAAAGCCCACTCCATTACCATTAACCCAATTTCAGCTATCAGGGGCCAATCCTTTGGGCAGCCAATGGCCTCATTCATTCTGGCCTCCAATTCGGCTCGAGTTGTTCTATTAAGGTTTTTGAATGTTCAGAAGTGATGCCATTGGTGCAGTGAGATTGGTGAGGTCGGTGACTAGCACAGTAGGTGTGGTTGGCAACTATGTTGTTCATTGAACAGGGGTACCTGTTAAGTATGAGGGTAATGGATTAAGGGTAGTTAGTGGGCGGTATTGTGTGTCAAGAGTAAACTGATATGAGGTATAAGACCGAACTCCATTATGGTCCAAACTGTGTATGACTGACAAACAGAAGGGATATTTTGTTGTCCCTCCCACTCTCTTCTCTCTCTTTTTTTTTTTTAATGGCTTTTATAGGTTATTGTCGTGAATGCGAACACCAAAACAAAATCACGTTCATAATTTATTTTAATGAAGATGATCGTACCAATTGGGTGAATCTCTCTCTC